>CM029563.1:2872072-2901235 GCA_017309665.1 Coelopa frigida | reverse complement strand
ACAGAAGTTCATCCTTGCAGATGATGGTATTGCGATAGGATATCTTTGTTATCGATGGTATGCAATTGTTGTTGTTAACTGGATCAGGATTGCTATTATCGTTGTTGTTGCTATTATCGTTGTTGTTGTTGCTATTGTTGTCATTGTTGTTATTATTTCTGCTACCCTCCGTCGTGGTCTCTGGAGTTTGCGATGATGACTCTTGATCATTACCATTTCGCTGAAGATCCTCAACAGCAATGGCATCTGCTACACTCCGATAGACCAATTGATTATATTGAACATTAGTCCAAACATATATCACATCCGTCGCTTCGAGACTATTCCTAGTATTCTCATAGGTCCAACGATTATTGAGCGGCGAACGAATTTGGGCCGAGAAGTCGCCGGGTTCGAAGGACTTGAAGTTCCGATTCCGATTGATATTGAAGGCGACGTTCCTTATGCCGGCTTCATCTGTTGATTGTGTTGATAAAAATAATTTTCGCTTTTTTTATTTTTCTCATATTTTTATTTTTCACACTTCAAGCTAGTACATTAGACTTATACAGGGTAGTGACCTGAACTTGACCTAACACGAACCTCACCATAATGGGATAAGATTATTTTCACAGGGAAAATTTGGATTCACGATGCTTATTATTTTTTAAACCAGTCTAAATAACACAAAAAAGTCTAAATAACGCAAAACAAGGTCTTAATAGCACATCAATCATGGGTTTCCCCGAAGGCCACGAGAGAGATAAGCGTGAATTCTTTGCAGACAACACAGAAGTGGACATCGATCTACATATATATTATACCACCTACCTGGAATGGAAACGCGAAATCCCTTTGGCAAAAGCTCCAATTTAACATTTGGAATTCTATATGAATTCGCAAATGTTATTAAAATACTTGCTGCCAATAGATGATAAAGAATCACACGCATAATTCGTTGATAAGAATTTGTTTATTTTTATTTCAAATTCATGTATTTATTTATTAATATATTTTTGTTAGTCTTTAATTCAACAACACCGCACCGCAGATCGAGGAAGACTAATTTGTATTGATGCAATTCTCATCTTTGAAGCCGTGATTATTATCGAGGAACAACGATCGCAAAACTTGTTCTCAGCTTGGTTTAATATATTCGCAACTTTTGGTACCCTACAAACGTAACTTCGAAGGGGATTTTTCCTTTGTGGGTTTCAAATGGTTTAAAAAAATCTAGATAGCCGGTATATATGTACATAGTGTGTGCATATTTACATTCAATTGGTTTAGTTTGTGCCTTCTGAAGGTAGAGAATTTCCATCGGAAACATAAAGTTGTAGTTGTAAGGGTTTGATGTAGGGCATCGACTTTTTATTTCCTTTTATAGAAAAAAAGATTTTACTACTTTATTTATAGTAAATTGTATAAGAATTTAAAATTTCAACAGAAAATTATGTCGATCTGAGGATCTGTGGACAGTTTCTCATCTATTTTATTATCATTTTGCTCCTCTGTGGAATCATCTTATAGAAAACTGATTTCCAGTTTGGTTTTTTTGGGGAAATTCGGGAAAATAGAAAAATTATTTAAATTTTTAAATTTAGTTTCAGTAAAATACAAATATATATGTCAGTTAGAAACGTTTTAAATTTAATAAAAATTTTGCAAATGTTTAAACAATTTTCAGATTGGTTGTATGGTGGATGGGAACCCTATTTCGGAGAACAGCTGATAGTTGCTATACAATATACTACATATATAATATGCAGGGATGTCGAGCCAATATTTTTGAATAGAGTGTAACGGAAAAAGTTAACTTTTTTGGTAACATTTAAATATTTTTATTATTATTTTTTATTAATGATCCTTTTATTTAAATTGTGAAATTTGACTTCCGAGTGCGAAAGTGAGTATAAGGTTTAAAACAAAAACCAGCCCAATTTACCAAGATATGTTGTGCTTAAGTGGTTTATTAACGGTTATTTGAGGATATAATTATTTTGAATACCTCATTATTAAGACAAAAGAGAATTTTTATGTTTTTTATTTTTTTGTAAATATTCTTTTATTTGCAATCTATTTAAATAATAATAAGCAAATTTGATTACATAAATTTAACAGAGTTATTTTGAACTTCATTAAGTCCAAAAATGCAATGAACATATTTAAATGAACATTAGCAACAACTTAAATATAAAATAATAACAAACTTAAAATAGCTATATGTACATACTTATTATCTAAATGGTAAATCTAGTGTTTAATTTCATTAGTATCATCAAGAAGTCTTATAGCTAGAGTATTGGTGTGATTACTAAGTCTAATAAGGTGTCTTGCGCTGAAGTTATTTATTTCTTTTTTAACATGTTTTTTATGAGAGGATTATGGTGGTTGAATGGAGATAATTCATGTTTGTTTGGTTCGATATCAACAGACAGTTGTTTTCGTGTCCTTTGGCTGAATCCTAGCTACCGTTGTTTATTCGCCACAGCGATGAATGAATGTTGAATCGATGAAAAGTGAGAAATGATTTTCATTTAAAAATCACATATTTCCGAAATTCCTCTCGTCTTTTAATCGTTCTCGTCAAAATAATTGAAAAAAGTCAATTTTGAGCGGAAATTATTTTTGTTTTGTTATTTTTTTTCTCTCTGTACATTTTTTTCGAGAATTTTTGAACGAATTTTGTGAATTTTTTTTCTGTTGAATTTTGTGAATTTTTTTCTGCTGAATTTTTGAAGTTTTTTTGTTCCGAGATGCCGTGTTTTTCGGCGAGCAACATTCGCTTTGTTGGCGCCCAACAACAACAATTGCCGTCGAAGGATCGCGCACGAACCGCAATCCGAACGGCATCGGAGCCGAATCTGAATCGTTCGATCAACCGGAAATGCGAGGAGTTCCTGCAGGCGCGTGGTTTGAATCCGCACGATTACAACGGCAACCGGCGAAATGCGAATGCGAGGAACAAAATGCGCCAGGGGGCGGCGGCGTCGTCGCATCAGGCCATGTTGCCGGCCAGAGAATTCGATCGCCTGAAGACCGCATCGAAAGTTGTCACCATCGAGGATCGCTTGGACGCCCTGATGCGCGAGGAGAAGGAGGCGAAGCGTCTGGAGGAGGAGGCCGATCGGCTGCGAAAGCATTTCAAGAAAATGGACGATGCCCGCAAGAAGCTGGACAGTGGGAATGCGGAGAAGGAGGATCTCTTCGGCGCCGGCGAGAAGATCAAGGTGATGGAGCGAGCCTTTCTCGCCAAACAGGAGCAGGAGGAGGAGGTGAAGCGGGTCAATCGGATCATCTTGAACGCCAAATGCCACGCCATCCGCGATGCCCAGATCCAGGAGAAGACGGAGCTGGAGAAACAGATGCGCGACGACGAGATCCGGCTGGAGAAATTGGTCAACGAGCGGGCGATCAAAGCGCTGAACGAGGAGGACGAACAGTTCGAGAAGCAGAAGGAGCTGAAACTGAAGTATGCCAGCGAGATTCGCAAGCAGTTGAACGATCGCGAGAATCTGCGCTTCCTCGAGGCCGAACGCATTGAGGAAGAGGCGAAAATGCTGCGCAAGGCGAACGAGGCGATCAAGCGAGACGAGGAGCGTCAGGCGAAGTTGGCACGAGAGCGTCGCAACAAGTTTCGCGAGGAGTTGGCTCGCATCGCCGAGATGTCCACGACGTTCAAGAAGATGCTCTGCGAGCAGGAGCGAGAGGCGGAAATGCGTGTCGCTGCCTACATGCGAGAGAAGGAGAAACGCGAGAGGGCGCTCATAATCGAGAAGCGTCTCTCGAAGGAGGAGTTCGAGCGGAAGCAACAACGACTCTTCCTCATCGCCCAGAAGATACTCGAGTCGAAGTCGAATCGCGAGGAGACGGGCTACTTGCGCGAGCAGGAGAACATCGAGCGCGAGTATCGGCGCAAGGAGAAGGAGGCGGCGTTGCGGAAGCGACAAATCGAGAAGGAGCTGCTCGACGCCCGCGAGCGCCAACTGCAGGAGACGAAACATCGACAGGCGCTGCAGATCGCTCGGGCCGAGCAGGACTTCAACAATCTCGTCGAGCGGCTCAAGAAGGAGGAGGCCAAACAGAAGCAGCTGGACGAGGAGCGGGAACGGAAGAGGAAATGCTATCGGCTCGATATCATTCGCCAGATGTCGGACAAGGAGTTGGAGCGGCGGCGAATGCTGGAGTTGGAGAAGAGCAAGGCTTCGGCATGGCGAGAGAGCGAGCGGCAACGGGACGCCAACATAAGAGCCGTCATCAATGCGAAGATGGCTGCGATGCGGGATGCCTGCCTGCCGGAGAAGTACATCAAGGATGTGGAGAAGCAGCTGCAGAAGATTGCGCTCACTAGGAATGTGCTCAAGGAGTCCACTTAGACCATTGACATGTTTAATTGGAAGGAAGGAATTTTAAATTATTGGTGAAGGCTCACTTAGGATTTTAAGACAAATTTCCAAATTCTCTATTAAATCACCGACTATTGTTAATCACATGTTTCGGGAATCTATCAAAGAGAAGATTATTTTCAAATCAATAATTTAATTAACTTAATTTCTTGGTTTGAAAATGAATTTCTCTGAGATCAGTTTCAGAAACAATTATTAACATTATGGCATATATTTATACAGAATGCACTTAATGCAATTTCACATGGAAGAAAAACTATATTTTGAATTTATTGAATACATAATGGGTTTTTTTTTTAATAATACCGTCTTATTTTTATTGAGAACTAATAAATAATTGGATCAAATCAAAGAAATTTCTTAAAGATACTCGTTTTAACTAAATCTTGTAGTTGTTTTTATTTCATATACTATTTTTTGTTATGTCAACAAAAGTAGAAAATTATAATTTCATGATGATATAGAAGTTGCTTCTATCTAACTATTATTTAAAATTCGTGTTCGCGTAAATGCAATTAATTTTAAATTATTTTCATTGGCATTTGCAGCAGTTAAACAATACATACAGATTTAATTTTCATTTATGTCACATATAAATTTATTTTTATGTTTTATTTTCATTTGTTTAATTTTTGGTTTTGTTGTTTTGTTTATATCATTATAAATTATATAGTTATACTAGTAATAATAATAATAAATCTGTAGGAGCGTATGTATATATCAAAAGTTCAATTAACGAAAATTACTACACTTAACTAACTTAGAATGATTTTCCGTTGTTTTTCTTGGAACCATTGTTCCTGGAATTTTGACTAGATTTCTTTCGTCGCTTCTCCGACCAGTCGGCGTCGTCTTCGTCATCGCTGCCAGCATTGGCCTGGAAGTAGCTCGAACTCGAGCTGCCCTCCTTGGTGCTGGCCAAACGACGGCTGGCGATGCGCGACGAGATTCTGCCCATGCCCATGCACTTCTCCAGATGCGGAGCGAAGCGTGCAGCCGACACGGGTCTATCACAGTTGGGACAGGTGCAGTCCATTGGTTTCTTTGCCGTGGATATACCGAATATGTCCAAGTTCGGCATGTCCACAATGCGAAAGGAAGTCTCCTGATTCTCCTCCAGGACACCCTCGATTGCATTCAGATTGCCAGTCTTTTTCAGATGGTGTATTTCTAAAAACACTCCCAGGACGGCGTCATCCACCAGCGATTGGTAAAGATAACTGGCTGCCTCTTCCAGTCCCTTGGGATCTTTAATGATTTCCTTGAAGGACTTCATGATCGCTGTTGTTGTGGCTGCCGCTGATTTTTCATTGGATTTCACTGAGGTTTTCTGGCTGCCTGGCAGAGATGTCTGTGGCGTCGACGAACCAGACGCCATCAAAATCTAATGATGGTTTTTTTATTTATTTATTAACTAATATTTATTACAAATATCGCTTTGTGTGCGATTTTGTGCTTTTTTTGCACAATCAATGAACTTCTTCCAATTTCCAGTCAGTTTGACGCTTACTATTTCCAGATTTGCTTCGCCATCAGCTGCTCGCCCAGGGTTGCAAATATTTTTGTGATTTTTCTAAACAACGATTTAAATGTATAATAAACTTTATATATATATTGAATTATTTTATATTTTTATGGTATTTTTTAATGTTAAAAAAATATTTAGTTCTGAAAAATATGTATACAAAACTTATGATTTTCCAAAATTTTACTTCATTGTGAATATTTGGAAGGAAATTCTTAATTTTGAGTGTACTAAAAAGTACTAAATCCCAAAAATCCTTTCCCGGAGTAAAACACTTCGATTGAAGTGCTTTCGACAACCCTGGTTTGACAGATTGTAAACAAGAGAAAAGAAAAAATTATTTTTATTATTAAAAATTTATTTAAAAATTTATTTAAAAAATGCTACTTGACGAAACGAATAAGAAATATAAATTATTAGTGGATAAGTTGTTCGAACGATGTCAAGAGATTCAGAATGAAAACGAAAGAAACGTACTACGGTGAGTGATTGAAAATAAACTATAATTAAATGAAGTAAAACTATATATATCCATTATCACAGCATTACACATGTTAAGAAGCTCATAAGGCGTCGCCTGAGAGATGTGGAAATTCTGAAACATCGCCTCGATCGCTACAATGACAACTGGCGCTCGATGCCGATGGTCGCCCCGCATCCGAAGCGAAAAATCGAACAGAAACGAGGACCCAAACCGAAACCGAAGGATCCCAACGAACAGCCCAAGGTGAAGAAGACCCGAAAGCGACGAGTACCCAAGAATGCTGTCCAACCAGCTCCGCCGAATCTCGACAGATCCATCGATAACATGAGAGAATTACAAGCAGCACAGTTCTCGCGTCATCAATCGGATCATTTCACCGAACAGCAAGCTCATCAATTGATGCTAATGCAACATCAAAATAATACATAAAACAATACTTGGCTTGACTCGTGTTTCACTAAAATCATATATTTAAACGCAGTTTAGCGCTGAGAGCACTGGTGCGGAAGCATACGAATGCAGAGTAACTACTAATGTATAATGTTGTTTTAGAGTATAGTATAAATTCATAGAAATTAATAAAATTACATATTTTTACTTTCTCATATTAATTTAACATATATAAACATAAAAATCTGAATGTTGTTCTATCATCGTGGTGTCTTGACGTCCGGCGTACCAAACAACGGCGTTTACTCGGCCTGTCGGAGACGTGCCAAACGCTGGGTCAGCTCATCCTGTTCCTGGGACACAGCGGTCGAGGCGCCAACAGTGGAGCTTTGTACACCGCTTGGCAATTCCATATTCAACTCGAGACTAGGGAGGAGAAAGCGTTTTGATATGTTTTGGTTTAAGATTTAAGTTCATGGCTTACCCAGCCTCATCGGCCACTTGTTGTAGCAGATTGTCGACATCTCCTTGAGGCACTGAGGTCGTAGTGGTGTCCGACATGGTGTTCTCCATCACTGAGCTTTGCACATCCAAGTCCTCAAATTGCGATTCGAATTTCTCCATCAACGACGAGATCTTCTCGAGATTCATACCCTTCATGGCTGCGTCCATGGCCTTCACTACCCCAGCCATGGACCCGGTGACTTTGCGTGTGGTCAGAGCGGATTGAACACGACTCGAGACAGCGTCGACACGAGCGCTCATTCGCAAATAGTTGACGGCTTGGTTTTTCTGTCGAATCGCATTCTCAGCGTGAATGCGAGCCACATCCATGTTGCCCTTTTGGATGGCCTTCTTGGCTTTGGCCTTTTCCAGTTTCTCTTCCTTTTCGCATTTCTTCGAATTTCGCTCCAGCTCCTTTACAGCGAATTTCAAATTGAAGAGATGTTCTGCGAAATAATAGAGAATAATTAATTGATTACGATTTGATCTCAGAGGGAAACAAATTGCGTTCCAAACGAAGGTCGATCGTCACTCACTTTCCATTGAAGCCGTCGACATATCGTTACCCAGTTTGAGGCTTTTTACGAAATAAAAGGATGTGAAAAAACTGAGGGGATTTTTTTAGGATTTTGCAAATCGAAATAGAAAATTTATTCTATTTTTTTATGTTTGTTTTCCGTGTTTGGATTTTTTTTCCAATTAATGAATCACTTGTTTTGACAGTTCAGCTAAACTAATGGGAAAAGACGTCATCGAGGCACAACAACAACAAACCCCACAATCAGCTGCTTCAGGGAAAATTTCCGAACAGGGTTGCCGAATGCACATCAATTGAAGTGTTTCACTTCCCTTTTGATAAGTTTTTCAGATAACACTTCACTTTGCTAAATGCAGATTTTTGGGATATTAACAACTACTTTTTGTCGTGATTTTGGACATTTTGTCATCAACACATATGTTAGATAGTTTTTTTGGATTTCGCGCGGCAACCCTGTTTCCGAACGGAAAACGAAAATTTCTCTGGTACTCATGCGTAAATTTGAATGTATCGACTGTAGTAGCGAAGACACAAACCGAAAATCAGCTGCGCCATCTAACGAACGTCAAAATGACACGAACGTCGTTGATTCAATTTTAAAAATGGTTCCCTTTTATATCCGGACGCGAAAAAAGCCGAATTTTAAATAAAAAGTGTTTTAAAAAAATGATTTTTACTAGTGAAAGTGAAGTGTTTAGTGCAAAGTGTTAGTGAGAATTCAAGTTTGTACTGAAGCGCCCCGTCTTCAATCAAAATATGGAAAAGTTCTTCTCTCTCAAAGAGGTAAATTACAATAGTCATTCTGGTCTTAAATGGCGGAAATGCCACGATTGGGTTCTTAGGAAAATGTCGTCATTTCCTGCGATTCACCTGCGCTGACCTGCACAATGAATTGTGGGGTGGGACGGGGTGGAGGGGATGAGATGGGGATATAAAGTTTCTCAACCGACTTCCGTTTGGCAAATCTTCCCATTCCGAAATCCGCTACAGGAACTTATCACACACACATACATGTAGGACACTTGCACTCACAGACATAGTTCACGTGAATGACCACAGAACGACGCACGTCGATTTGTCGTAGTTTCGGTCGCAGTCGACGTCAACATCGATCTCGCAGTCGACGTCAAAGTCGTCGTCGTCTCAGTCGATGGATGCCGAAGTCGTCGTTTCAGTCGCGTTCGTTTTCGATGTCGACGTCTCAGTCGCGTTGACGTTGACGTCGACGTCGCCGCCTTTGCGGATGCGTCCGGGTTCACGTACGTGAAGTTGGAAAGTTTTGAAACTCACTTTAAAAAGTCTCCGATATGCGCGCATCGTTTCCTGTGGTCGTCGTCGTTGTTGTAGTTGTAGATCTTGTTGTAATTGTAGATCTTGTTGTAGTTGTAGATCTTTTTGTTGTTGTAACCAACGTTGTAGTTGTTGAAAATTTTTGAACTTGTCGCCATGTCCTTAGAGTTTTTTTCCTCAGGGGGTTATTTTTTCCTCTTCTCTCCATCATGTGGTCGTAACTCAAAAGTTAGTCAGACGCCTCCAACGGGGATCCTTGATTTATTCGATTCTCATGGAATTTCGTTCATACGATGTTGTTGTTGTTGTCACTCCAGTTTTTGTTGTTGTCACTCTAGTTGTTGTTGTTGTCACTGTGTTTGTGTGATCTCAAAAAAAGTTTATTAATAAAATATTATTGTTACACAAATGCAGCTGTCTGTCTGTCTCTTTCTAGACCACACTTGAGCCCAAAAGCAATGAACTTTATTGAGTGAGAGAGAGAGAGAGAGGAAGGAAGGAAGGAAGGGAGACAGGTAGAAAGGGTGAGAGTGAAGGAGACAGAGATAGAGAAAGGGATGATGTCTTCTATGAGAATTGATATTATTCTCCCGAGTTATTTTTATTTTATTTAATGTTGTGTTGTTTTTATTCCTATTAGCTGTTGTTGTTTTTATTGTCGTTGAGTGATGTTGTGGTGTTTTTTGTTGTTGCTGCGAGTGTCATTGACTGTTTTTTTGGTGATGGTTGTTATTTTTGTTGTTGTTGTTTGTGCCTGCAGAAGACATCGCTTTGGGGAATTTTTCCATCGTGTCATTGACAATGAATTCAAATTTTATTGACATGCGAACAAGAGCTGAAGAAAAGACAAAGAAAAAAATAAAAGAAAATAAAACCAGCCGAACACAAAAATAAAATCCATGGGGTAATCAAATAGAAAGGAAAGGACGAGAGGGGAGGAAAACGAAAAATAAGGAAGACAAAAAAAAGAAAGAAAGCAACAAAAATGCTCAAAAAAAGGTAGAAAGAAAAAAAAATTATTTAACAAAAACAAAAAATTAACAAAAAAATTCATGAAACATGGAGTAAAGAATTAAAAACATGCAAAAGGAAAAAAAATAAAAAAAGGTTGAAACAAAATAAAAATCCAACGTAAACCCGAAAATACGCAAATAAATAAAACAGCAGGGCAGAAGAAGCAGAGGAGGCGGAGGCCGAGGAGAAAGAGGAGAAGGATGAGGAGACGACGTTGACATAAGCAAAAATGCCACTTCATCGAATACGCCAATCAATCAGTTGCAAATCCTTTACCGCAGGATAACGCCTGCTCTCGAGCCGGGTCTGACGTCGTCTCGCATCGATTGCTTCCATCTCACTCACTCTCTGATTTCTTCTCACTCGCTCATACTTATTTTCTTCTTTTGACTCCCTCCTTCTCTTTCTCTCTGACTCCCTTCCCTCTTTCTGACTCTTTCTCTGCCTCATTCTGTCTTTTTCTGATTGTCTGCCTCTTGTGGTTTCATTCTCTGGTTTTCTCTGTTTTCCTCTGTTTGTTTTCTTCTCTGTCTCTTATTGTCATATTGCCTCTCATTGTCTTGATCTGTCTCTGTTTGTCTCATTCTGTCTCTTTTTTCTTATTATGTCTCTTTTTGTCTCATTCTGTCTCTCATTGTCTCGTTCTGTCTCTTTTTGTCTCTCATTGTCTTTGTCTCTCTTTGTTTGGTTGTCTCCCATTGTATCCTTCAATATCAACCTGACAAACTCCTCGACTATTCCCTTCTCACTCTTTCTGGTTGTTTCCCTCTCTGTCTTTGACTGTCTCCTTTCAGATTTTTCTTTCTCTTCCTTTCTTCTCCTTGATATTTCCTTCCCTTTCGCTGTCTTTTCTTTCCTTTCCTCTGCCTTTCTTCTTTTCTTCCCCTGTTCGTCTTCCATTCTTTTCCTCTGCCTGTCTTCGTTTCTGTTTATTTTTTCTTTTATTCTCTTTGTCTGTTTTTCATTTTATTTCCATTTGTCTGCTTGTCTTTCATCCATTCTCTTTTTCTTCCTTCCTTCCTTCCATCCCATCCTCCCTCCCATTCACTCCCTCTTCTTATCTCTCCTCTTCACCTTCTCATCATCTCACTTCCTCTCTCCCTACTGCTTCTCTTCCCATTCCTCCCTCTCTTTCATCCTGTCGATCTGTCCGTCCTCTTCTCCGCCTCTCCATCATTTCCAACTGTCGGTAAAGCCGCCGATAAACCCATATCGAGATCGCCGACACTTTGTGGCTTGAGACCGAGAGACGAATGGAGAAACAATGGGAGCATTAAGTCAACTCGAAGGGACGGCTTTTTCTCATGTCACTCGGATTCAAAGGAGGAGGACGAAGGAGGAGTAGAAGGCGGAGGAGGAGAAGAAGGGGGGGAGAAGGTAGAGAAGGAAAAGAAGGAGGAGGAAAAGGTAGAGAAGGAAAAGATGGAGGAAGAAAAGTTGAAGGAGGAAAATGAGGGGTATAAAAAAGCGGAGTATGAAAAGGAGGAGTGTGAGAATTAAGGAGAAGGAGCGAACTTGGAGAATGAGGAGAAGTTAATGGAAGGAGACGAGGGTGAAGAAGGAGACGAGAAAGAAGTTGAAGACGAGGGTCTACTTGGGTATTCAATTTCACGAATCGACAGGACACGAACAACACGAAAACCCCAAACGTAAACCCGATGGGATTTCGCGGGTCAAAAAATGAAATGAAAGGAAGAGGACTTTAAGGTAGAGAAGGAAGGAAAGGAAGGAAGAGGGAAGCAATGATAGGAGGAGGCCAGGAAGGAAGTGGAAAAGGAAGGAATTGGGATGGAAGGAAGTGGGATGGAAGTCGGAAGGAAGCTAGTGCGAAGGAAAAGAAACGGAAGGCAGGAAAAGGACGGGAATGATATGAAGAAGAAATGTCGAAAAGCTGTCAAACTTCAAAATGAAGACAACCTCACACCAACAAAACAAAAAACACACCCACATACACTAAAAATAATCATACATATGAAGTATATATTTGTGTATATGGTTTTGAGCCTCTTGCTAAATAAACTAACGAACCGAAAAATCCTCTAGGGAAAAGGGAACCACACTGAAGGAAGAAAACGAAGCAGAAGGAAGAAAACGAGACAGAATCTTGATGGGGGACAAGAAAAAAAAATTAAAATAAAATAAAAGCCCTCGACTAGGGTTGATTCTAAATTTTAAAAAGATTTTAAAAAGAAAGCTTTTAATTTAAATTGGAAAGAAAATAATTTCTCGAAAGCTGTATATTTTAAATATGTTTTAATAAGTTTTTTGATTAAATGATTTTTTTTTTAAATTTGTGTTATCAATTTTTTTTTTATTTTTTAAAATATTGCTTATTAATTTTTTCTTTAAAAAATTTTTATATCATCTATTATACATTATCATTTAACATTTATTAATTTGTCACCAAGTAATTTATGGTTTAATATTATTGTTTTTTATTCATTATTTATTTATTATTTTACTAGGTAAGTATTTATCATCTATTAATTTAAATTAATTTTTTAATTTATTAATTTTTCATTATAATTTATGAATTTATTATTTATGAAATTATTGTCTGTGAATTCATTATTTATAAATTTATTATTTCTTAATTTATCTTCTATTAATTTTCAATTTTTATTAATTAATTATATATATTAATTTAATTACTAATTTAATATTTTTTTAACTTTATTATTTATTAGCTTTAAATTTATTATTAGTTAATTTCGTCTTCTAGAATAAGTAAAAAACGTTTATCGCAATTATCTGGGGAATTCAAAAATTTGGGGTCTCCTAAAATTGAAATAAAACCATTCTGTTAATTAAAAGGATTTTTAAGAGGGTCCTCTTAAAACGATAAAATCCTTTCTCCTCCTCCTCCGCCACCGCCATCTTCTTGTTGTTTGAGAGGACATGAATTACATTTTAATGTGATTTGGATTAACTTGTAATTCGTGAGATGACGCCCCATAAACTCTGGGATGTCCTTTTGCAATTAACATCAATCCTTTTTCGGTTTCTTCTCATTTCTCTCGACGGAAATCCACGAAATCCGATACTGACCAAAGAACGGAAAAAAACAATGATAGAGCTAAAAGAGATGAGGGTAAAGGGAATGAAGGACATTGTGACTAAAGGATAGGTCTAAGAGAAATTCGACTAAAGGACATACAACCAAAGGATATAAGACCAAAGGATATTGTGACCAAAGGAAATTCAACCAAAGGAAATTCACCCAAAGCAACTTCAACCAAAGGACATCGGGACAGCAGGAAATTGCGACTGAAGGACGAAGGCCAAGAGTAGGATTTGGATTTGGTTTCGCCTTCGTCTTTTGCCTTTGATTTAACCCGAAAACCATTGCGAATTGAATGGTATTCAAGGGTCAAGGAACCCGCTCATCCATCTACTGCTTAATCCCAGGCTCATTTTATTCCCTTTCTTCTATATCTCCTTCATCAAGAAAGAAATAGAAAACAACAACAAAAATAGATAGGAATTCCTTTTGCGATCAAGATGATGATGATTAGAAGTTCTTGACGATTACCTTGGGGCGAGATGAGGGGGAGTGAGATTAGGAGGGAGAGAGAGGGAGAGAGAGAGGGAGAGAGAGAGAGAGTTAGAGATTGAGAATGAGGACAGATGGATAGACAGATAGAGAGCAGGGTTGTCGTTTCGAATTTTTCGAGCGAAGTGTTAGACAAGAAAAAGTGAAGTGAAACGGAGAAAAGTGAAGTGTTTTGTAAAATGTATTAATTTCATACAAATTCATAATTAACACTTAAACATAACATTGATATTTATACAAACTCTTCAGTTTGGGAATAACTGCACGGTGTTGTCGGCATTCCAGTATTGAATTTTTAGAAAATGTTGGGTAGGTACACGTCTGTCAGAGATTCTGACGAGTAAAGAATCGCGAAACTATATATTTTTACAACAAATTTTAAGAAAAGTTCATTATGATTCAAGTTTTGAAAAGTGAAGTGTTTCCAAAAAAGTGGAGTGCCGTAGTGTTTTGGGTCAAAGTGAAGTGAAACACTTCGATTGAAGTGACTTCGACAACCCTGATAGAGAGAGATGGAGGGATAAACAAGGATTGAATGAGGCCAGTCAAATTGGGTTCGAAAGGAAAAAAAGTTGAAATTGAAATAAAACTTCCGCCTAGGCCTTGAAATCCCGGCTTCTGTCGATCTCTGGCCTTTGGAAAAAACAGGAAAACAAAAGGAAACCAAAACAAAAGAAAACCCAATCAAAGTCGGACTGAATGAAGGAAAGAAATAAATAAAATGAGAATGAAATAGAAAAAATGAGAAATACAGAAAAATAAAGAAACAAATAATAAAAAAAAACAGAGAAGTAAATAACACATTAAAGAAATCGATAAAAGACAGAAATCAGGGAAAAAAGTGGAATTAAGAAAAAAAAGTGAAATCAAGAAAAAATTTGTGAAATCAAGAAAAATAAAGTGAAATCAAGAAAAATCAATAAAATAAAGGAGAAATCAGGAAACATGTAGAAATCAAGAATAAAATAAAAATCAAGATTTATCGGGAAAAAATGAAAAATCATGAAAAAAAAATTAAAATCAAGAAAAATCACAAAAAAAAAGAAATATCATGAAATAAATATGCTATAAATCAAGAAACAAGTGAAATAAATAAAAATATATCGAGAAAAAAGAGGAATTCAAGAAAAATATTCAAAAAAGAGAAGTAAGGAAAAAAAAAAATCAAGAAAATAAAGAAAAAAGTGAAACCAAGAAAAAAATAGAACAAAAATCCACTACAGAGAAACAAATAAAAACTTTAAACTGAACTGAAATCGAAAGCAAGAAATCGCAAACAAAAGGAGCGGAAACAAAGGAAGTCGTATAAAAAAATGTGGGACACCAAAGCGGAAAATGAGGAGGATAATAAAGAGGAAGAGGGAGGAAGGAGAAGGGAACAAGAGAGAATAGGAAGACCGACGCGATGAAAATGAAAACGAAGAAGAAGATGAAGAACTTCCATAAAACGATTTGAGTTCCTCACTTTTGACGCTAATTTAAAGTCAATGTAATTTAATGCTTCCTAATGTTCTGTTAAGGAAAAATTAAATCACCGACCGAGTCGAGGACGAAGGAAAGAAAGAGACGGAGGGAGGTTGGGTCGAGTATCGAGGTCAGGTCTATGTCTACGACTGAGTGAGAGGGAATGATGAGAGGAGAGAGAGAGAGAGAGAGAGGGTGAGTGAGAGGGAATGATGTTGATGTTGTTCGGCCTCTGGCTGTGGGTCGCATCCGGATTCGGGTCGGGGTCAAGTGGGGCGAATCGAATGCGGCCGGCCAATGGAGAAACTCTCTATCTCTTAAATTTTCCTACATCTCCCTCTCTCTATGCTTTTTCATCGACTTTCGTTCTTTTCTACTTATTCTCTCCATTGCCTTGATATTTATTCACTCTTCTGCACCCAATTACCTCCTTCTCTTGCTCCATCTCTTTCTCTTTCCTGCCTCTATTTCTTCCTCCTTCTCACTCCTCCTTCTCACTTTCTCACTCCTTCTCTTTCTTTCCCTCCTCAAGGCTGTCTGCAAAGCTCCTCGATCTCATTCACCCTCTCTCTCTAAGTCATTCCCTCTCTCAATCTCATTCACTCCTCTATCTCATTCCCTCCCTCATTCACCATCTCATTCACCCTCTATTTTTCTCTCTCTATCTAATGCTTTCTCTCTCCCTCCCTCGTGTTTGTTGCTCTCTCTCTATTTCTTTGTGAACATTAAATTTCTATTTGAATTCGTTTTGCTTTATTTATTTTTTTGTTGCATTCATTCTTCATTCATCTTTGGCTTGGTCGTCGATTAAGGTCAAGGAGGAGCTGCCGAGGCGATGACGATGGGATGGAGGGAGGGAGGAAGAAGGAGGAGATTAGAAGGAGGAGTAGACGAGGAGGAAAAGGATGGTGAGGAGGATGAAGAAGAGTAGAAGAGGAGGATGAAGAGTGAAGGAGGAATGAGAGTGAAGAATGGATGAAGAGTGAAGGGAGAAGAAGTAAAGAGGTTGAGGAATGATGAAGGAGAAAAAACCCCACGACCAGAGAGAAGAAGTCGCAGTCCTTTGACCATCGTTCGTTCGTTCGTTCCCTCGTTTATTTGTTTATTATTTGTGCTCCTTGTTCCATGCTTCTTGTTTGCTTTGACTCGTTGTCGGCACGAGTTCTTGTATTTGTTTCCCATTATCCTTGAGTAGGTCATTGATGCCAATTTCCCTACTGTCTGCGCTGTTTTATGGTATTTTCAGGACAATTTTCTAAAGAAAGAGAATAAAAAATAATAAACATAAATATTCATATTCATAAAAAAAAAAAAAAAAATGGAAATAATGAACACAAAATATAATGAAAAATAAAATAATAGTGCAAAAAATAACAAAAAAATAGTAATACAAAAAATATGTTTATTTCGAAAGTAACACAGAAAAGATAAGAGAAAAAAATAAAAATATATATTTCTACAAAAAAAGAATAATTTTCAAAAAAAAAAAATAAAATTATCAACACAAATAATTAATTGGAATAATTTTTTCAGGACAATTTAATAAAGAATCCAAAAAAAGATAAAAATTAATAAAAATAATCAACAAAAAAATTAATAAAAATAAAATATTTAATAATAAAAAAAATAAATAATAATAATAATAGATAAAAAGAGATAATACAAAACAATAGTACAAAATAAGGAAGATGTAATCAAGATAATAAAAAAATTGGCCCATTGGCCCATGCTGGCAATATGATTACCATAATTGTTGTTGTTCTTCTTGCTTTTGTTCTTTCTGTTTATTTATATGCAAAGCCAATGACGAAGAAATTTTACGATGCAAATTGAGTTTTTATTTAGTGAGAATTTTGAATTTCTGAATTTAATTTCAAGTCCTTTGAGAAGGAGCCCAGAGAATGAGTGAATGAATGGGTTTTGCATACCAGACAAGGTTCGGGGGCTTCGGTTTTGTTCCACAACTGAAGTGAAGTGAGGTCATGCGTTGGGGAAATGCGAAGGTGGAAGGAACCTTGAGATGAAAGGATTTGAATAGCTTCGAAGTCAAGGGGTTTCTGGTATCCTTTTTTTTTCTAGTTGTTTATGCAAGGATTCTTATTGGGGTTAATTATAAGGTGTTTGGGAAGGTCTTCGGTACTATGGGCATAGTTAGATAAAAATTTTTAAATTTTTAAAAATTGCGAAGTTATTATTTTTTTAGAGTATTAAATAAAATATTTTTATTAAAAACAAATATATTATATATCTCAAAATTTTCCAACTTTTTTTTATATTTTTAATTTAATTTTTTTTTTAAATTTGAAAATTTTTAATGAGAAATTTAAGAAAATGTTTTTTCCTTGCCATTACTTTAATTTTTTTATATTTTTATTTTTAATTATTGCTATCAACTAAAATTTGTTAAAAAATCCTCTTTATCATTTTTTTTTAAAACTTCAAATTTTCAAATTTTTTTAATTAAGAAAATTATTTAAAAAAAAAATTGTAAATCTATGTAAGCATTTTTTAAAATTATTGACAACAATTTTTTTAAGTTAAAATTTTCATTCACATTTTTTTCCTTTTTTGTAATTATATTTATTGAATAACATTTTTTGAAACTATAATATTTTAAAACTTTGAAATATTCTGAAAATTCCGACACCTATGGAAATTGTTTTAATAAACTTCCGTTTCGCACTCGCTGACAGAAACGCCAGACAGAAAGTTCATAATATTGAAATTAATACGATAATAATTGCATACTATGTTCCATCTTTCTCCCTCCTCCAGCCCCTTCTCTTTCTCTACCCCACCTCTCTTTCACATCGATGAAAAATCAATGAAACTTCCGGCGTCAGAGCCACAGGGTGCTCACGATACGTGATGAAATCAATAAGCGAATAAATTATATCGAGTTCGCGAGTATGCAAAAAGACGAGAGAAAAAACATGGAAAAAGTAAAATAATAATTAATACAAAGAATTAAATAAAGTTGGCCATGACTTTGAGTATAATTCAATTATTGATTAATTTAGTAGAGAGGACGCAAGTGTGGAAGAAAGGGAGAGCGAGAATGAGGGAAAGAGAGGAAGAGAGAGGCAGAGTGAGGGAAAGAGAGGAAGGGAGTGTGAGAGAGGAAGTAAAACAAGTTGAGAGGGAAAAACTTTTGCACGATGGCATCATTGCTCGAGGTTGACTCGAGTTTGCTGCATGAGTTGAACTCATGAGGACGAGGAGGAAACACGTGAGGTGTGAAGGGGGGAGAGACAGAAGGAGAGAGAGAAGGGGAGAAGATAATGGGGAAAAGAGAAGGAAGAGCTGGTGACTTGATAGAGATGGAGAGAGTGAGAGAGCGGAAGTTTCTACATGAATTCGAAACAGGAGCAGAAATTAATTGCGAAAACTTTTCGACAAACTGTGCGGAGGGGGCGATGAATGGAAGGAGAAGGTGATGGAAAGACGAAGAGAGATGGAAGGAGGAGAGGAAGAGAAGGAGAGGAGTAACAAATGAAGGAGAGGAGAGAAAGACAGAAGAAGAGAGGTGGAGAACATCGTGGCTGTCGTTGAAATGTTTCCACGTTCACCTCTGAGAGGCCATAAATTTCTGGCAACGCCATCCAGCCATCGAATCGAGCGCGTTCTTTCGAATTTCTTCTCTGTCGTGGCATTCACTCTGTGTGTGTGCGTGTGTGTGTGAGTGTCTGATTGTGTGTTGGTGTCTCTGGGGTCTCTTTCACACCTTCGGCAGTCGGAATCAACGCTCAGCCGCCCGCTCCTTGGGGCCACCTCATCTCATCCACTTTAAGTGTCTTTCGTGTCATTTCCAATTGTTCGCGATCGTGTTTTTCCTCCAATACTTTTTGGTCTTTTTCTTCGACGTTTTTCTTTTGTCTTCTTGTCTTGTTTTTCTCCCTTTTTCTTGGTCTTTTCTTCCTCCGTGTTTTTTTCTCCTTCTTCTTGGTCTCTTCTACCTTTTCTTGCTGTTTCTACCTTCTTCTTGTTGTTTTCCACCATCTTCTATATCTTTTCCATCTTTGTTTTTTTCCTCTCTCATGTTCTCTGCCTCCGTTCATGTTCTATTTCTCTATAATGTTCTTTACCGTTTTATTCTTTTGCTTCATATTGTTCTATGCCTCATTCTTTTTCTTTTCCTTCTTCATCTTATTTTCATCCTTCTTGCTTTTCCATTTTCCTTCTTGTTCTTTTCTTGTTTTCTTTGGTGGTTTTTTTCTTCTTCTTGGTCATGTTATTTTCTCCGCATTTTTTGTCTTTTCCACTTTACTTATTTTTCTTTCTTTCCTTTCCTTGTTTTCCTTCTTCTGGTTCTGTTCACCTTTATGTTATCTTCCTCCTTAATGTTCTTTCTCAAAATCTTTTTTTTTCTACTTCGAATTCTTCAACACCTTCTTGTTTTATTTCTTCCTCATCTATTTTTCCTCCTTTACTGCTCCTTGATCTCTTCCTCCTTCTCATCCTTCCTCATTGTCCTCTACCTCCTCCTTGTTTATTTCTATTTTCTTTCCTCTTCCAATTCACCTCAGGTTTTTTCTTTTTTTTGTCTTTTTTTGTCTATTTCCTACTTTTCCTCGAGACTAAAGTGAATTTTATAATTAATTGTTGGGAAATTAATTAGAGGATGGAGAAGAGAGGAAATTAAATGAATCAATTGTCTGGCGAGAACGAGTGTTGAAAGAGTGAGAGAGAGAGAGAGAGAGCGGGAGATGGAGGGAAAAAGAGAGCGACAAACGGAAAACGATACAAATAGTTTCACAGAAATTACGTATACGACACGTTGAACCATGGGAAAAGAAAACCGAGGCAACAAAATGGGACCAAAAGAGATTGTGAAGGAGAGTGAAAGAGGGATAAAAGAAAATAAATAAAGAGGGAGGGAGAAAAAGAAATAGATTAACAAGCGGTGTAGACAGAGAGAGTGGGAGGGAGAGAGGGAGAGTGTGAGAGCGAGAGAAAAAAATCACATCAGGTCCTCACATAGGCTTTGAAATTTAAATTGTTTTCGCTTGCGCCATCTCAAGTCGTGCTTCTGGCATTGATTAATGCTTTGTATGGTCGTCCCCTCTCACTCTCTCCCTTTCTCCCTCTTCCTTCCTCTTTCTCCCTCTTCCTTCCTCTTTTCTCTCATTCACTTCTCATTCTCCAACACCTCCGATCGTTGTTTTTGTTCCAGTTGGCGTTTTGTAATTTTCACATGAATGTTAATTTTGTAGCTTGAATCGTTTTTTATCGTTTTGATCCTTGTGTTTGGGACCGTAGGTTTGTTGCTATTGTTGTTGTTATTTTGTAATGTTGTTGTTGTTTTGTAATTTTGTTGTTTTAAAATATTGCTGTTTTGAGATGTTGTTGTTTTTACGTTGTTCTGATTGTTGTTTTTTGAATTTTAGTTTTGCTCTGTTGTTGTTTAATGACTTTTTTCTTCCTTTCATTTTGTTGTTTATGTCCTTTTTTGTTGCCATTTTCACATCCGGCCTAACCGGAAATTCGCAAAACTTTCATCCAAGCTCCTTAAATACCCTCGATTTCAAAAGCCCCAGGCGGATGGCAGCCCGGCTCGATGGACGTTGGCTTCTCAAGGGCTGTGAATTGGAAATTAAGGGAGGGAGTAAAAAATGAGGGGCGTGGGATGGGATGGGGGCGTGTGTATTCGTGGAAGGGTTCAGCGTTCGCTCTGAATGTTACAAAAGTTTAAACA
The DNA here is from genome assembly GCA_017309665.1 of Coelopa frigida. Lineage (NCBI taxonomy): Eukaryota > Metazoa > Arthropoda > Insecta > Diptera > Coelopidae > Coelopa > Coelopa frigida. The sequence continues at coordinate 2,880,393 of CM029563.1, read as the reverse complement.
TGCGAGACTTCTGCAACTGATTTCGGCCTTAATTACTTTATTGTTGCTGACGGTTTATGTGCGTTTGTAAAACATTTTCCATATATGTCTGTCTGTGTGTGTAAGGGGTGTAGGTGTGTGTGAGAACAATGTAGGTGTGTGTGTAAAGAGTATAAGTGTGTATGTGTGTGAAAACAATACAAGTGTCTGTGTGAGTCTTTATAGGTATTGTGTTTGTGCGAGTGAGATGAAGCAACTGCTTTGTTTATGGCGGGCTCTGAAACTTTTCGGCACAACTTCTTGTTGAGGCCGCGATCGCACTCCGAGACTTCGTTCTCGCCGGTTGAAATGGCGACTGAGACGTAGACATCGACTGAGATGCCAACTGAGACGCCTGCTGAGAAACCGACTGAGACGTCTCAAGTCGTCTCGACCGCCTCGGCAATTAGGGCCAAGACATTATTTCGAGTTCGTGCCTCGAGGTGAGGTTTCTGCTTAATGAGGGAGGCGTGGAGTGCAAGTGAGAAGAGCGAGAGAGACATAGGGAAGGAGACAGAGAGATGGAGACAGAGAGAAGGAGATACAGAGATGAGGGGAAAAGTTAATGATGGGTATGAAAATGTTGTCGAGAGAAATGGGATAATGAAGGAGGCTGAGATGAGATGAAGAAAAATGAGAGAGGGAGAGACTAACATAGATATAGAGGGAAATATATAGATATAGTTAGAAGAGGGAGAGATATAGAAAGGAAAGTGAGAGAGAGAGAGAGGAAGATATATAGAGGTGCGAGTGAGATAAGTAGATAGTAGCCCATTAATTAACCAGGTGGCAACGCCGACGCTTAACGCCTCGAGTGCTCGTCGGTTATTGTGTTTATTTTTGGTGTTCATTTTATTGGCCTTGTTGACAATGTTGTTGATGATTATGTTGTTGATGATTATGTTGTTGATGATGTTGTTGTTGTTGATGATGTTGTTGTCGTTTATATTTTTTTCTATTTTTGTTGATATTTTTTTTGTTTCTGTTTTGTTATTTTTATTGTTTTTATGTTGGTTCTTTGTTTATTTCTATATATATTTTTTTGTTTCTATGGTTGTTGGTATGGAATATTTTATTGTTGTTTTTGTTATTTTTTTTGTCCTATTGTTTTTGTTGATGTCATTGTTCGTTTAGTTGTTATTGTTATTGCGTCATTGTTTTTTTTTTCATTGTCTCCGCTCGTCTCCTTTGTTTATGCTGAACTTTTATTGTTTCCTTTATAGCCTCTCACTCTTTCTCCTTCTCACTCTCTCACACACTTCCGTTTCCTTTTCTCCCTTGATTTATTTATTTGGTTTTTTTTCTTGTCCCAAAGCAAACATCAACTCGTCAACTTGAGCTGGTTGACACTTGTTTTTGTTGCTTGTATTTTTTTGCAGGAATTTTTTCTTTGTTTTTACCTTCATCGTTTTTGATATTGTTGTTCACACGTTTTTTCTGTTGTTGCTGTTTATTGTTATTACTTTGTTCAGGTTGTTTTTGTTATTTTTTTCATATTATGACTTCCTTACTAAACTTTATTATTTTTGTTGTTTTTGTTTTATGGTTTTATTTTATTTTTTCCTTCTTTTTATATTATTGTTTTGTGGTTTTTTTTCATACCTTTTTTCTTTTAATTTTTTTTTCGTACTTTTCTTTTTTTCTTTCTTTGTCTGCCTTTCTTTTTCTTTCTTTCATTTTCTTCTCGTTTTTGTCCTCTTCAACTCATCTTCCGGTCGTCCACTTCCTTCACTTCCGTCATTTATTGGCCTTAGACACAAGAGAGTCGACTTAAGAAAATAATAAAAGTGGGAGAAAGTGAGACAAAAGACAAAGAGAGAAGGACAGACACGAGCACGCAGAATGTTGACTTTATTTGTTTTATGACTGCAGGGACAACACTTAAGCCGTGCATGCCGAGAGCTCTGTTCGGCCATTTTGTCTCGCAGCCGCCGCTTCCGGTTTCCGGCAGACGCCGACGTCGTCATCGTCGCTGCTTAATGTTCGAAACAAAGTTCTTATTTAGTAGATTTGGTCACGGCGGGAGGGAGAAAGAGAGATATAAAATAAAACAAATAGAAAGAAAAAGTTGGACCAAAAAAAAAGAGAACGAGAGATGAAGATGGTGAGAGAAGGAAGTTTATTTCGTCTGGCCCATGAAAAGCTGAGTGAAATAAACGAGCGATTTATGCTGGCAATTGGCGTTGCCACCTACTCCAGTTGTAGGCCATGATTTTAGCATTTAATGGCAATAAAAAATGCTGCGTTTATTTACGACACGGTTCTGCTTGAGGCTCGAAAGTGCTCGATAACAACAAATAAACAAAAACAATAGAAAATCAAGTGTAGTAAACAGGCAAAAAAAAATATAAAGTAACGTCTATAAAAATATAACAGAAATAAAAAATAGAAGAAAAAGAGGAAGACGTGAAGAACATAAAAACATTGTTTCAAGGCTGAGAAAAACAATAACCACAAATATAAAAAAACAATAAGAAAAATATAAAAAAACAATAAGAAAAATATATAAAAACCATAACGAAAAATAATAAAAACAATTACCAAAAATATAAAAAAACAATTACCAAAAATATAAAAAAAGAACAATTACCAAATATATAAAAAAAATTGTAAATTATAAAAAAAATCAATAACCACAAATATAATAAAAAACTATAAGAAAAATATAAACACAACAGAAAGAATTATACAAAAGAATAATATATTTTCTTCAAATCAAGAACCAAAAATTAAAAATACAATAAATGCAATTTTTGAAAAAAACTACAAAAATCTTTAATAAATTTAAAATTGTTTAAACTAAAAACAATAAAAAACCAATAATTAAAAAAATCAGTAATAAAAATATTAAAACAAATAAGCAAAAAAGTGAGAACACAACCCAAAAACACAACCAAATAAATAAATAAATAATTATTAATTAATAGGCAACAATTTGCTGCTCATTTCAAATGTTTTACCGCGCTCGTGCAATTGAATAAAATATGATGCAAAACAACTGAATATGTCATCAATAATAATTAATATTTTTTTACACTTTTTAATAACAAAGGAGGAAAGAAGAATGTAAATAAAAAATATATATGAAAGCAAGGAATATAGGAAATAAAGAAATTACAAGATAAAAAATGTATGAAATGAAAAAATGCAAATTAAAAATATCAAAGAAAAAATATTAATAAATAAAAAATAATAAATAATAAATAAAAACATGAAAGAAAAAATATGAATTTAAAATGTATGAAAAAATTGAAATAATGAGAAGAATTAATATATAAAAAAATTTTAAATATAAAAAAATATGTGAAAGAAAAATATTTAAATTTGAAAAAAATATATATAATTTAATTTAAACTTTAAATAACAGAACATCGAAAAGAACCACAAATTAAATGAACACAATGAGATAATTAGGAATTGAAAAAATAGTTTAATGTAATACGATCATAAAAAATATCAAATGTAAAAATATGTAATTTACAAAAAATACATAATTAAAAAATAGAATAAAAAACACAAAATTGGCACATGAAAGAAATATGATCATAAGCCAAAAACAAGCCGACAAAAAACCGAAATTAATTGCCACCAGTAGCTTTTTAACCGGAAGCTGTCCGACCTTCAAAGGAACTTCAGCCACTAATTACTCCTGTATATGTCTATATGTATATGTCAGATAGTTTTTGTTTGAGTTGTTGAATTTCCGCTTTCAGTTTTAATTATGAATTAAAATATCGTATGACAGATTAAATAAAGTGAATTTAAATCAATTGCATTTGAAAAATCACGTATGCGTAAAAATATTAATTATGATTAAAATTGTAATTGGATTTTGTGTCAATATAATCAAAACCAATAAAAACTGAAAACACTTTTACGACCAACTCGTGTTACCGCAACTTCCGTCAAGTGGCAACGCTGTCATCCTGACTCAATTCCTCATTTTCTCATACATTTGCATCATGTTGATTTTGCCGGAAATTCGCCTTGATTTCAATTTATTTCTTATCGTCGATCGTTGGATTTTTCCAACCACAGTTTTTTTTTATTTTTTCTCATTTTCTCAACTGTCCATCAGTTTTTATTTTTTTCTGAAATTTTTATGTATTTTTCAGTTCCTGTCATTTCAAACATGCATTATTAATTCTTAAAATTATCTTCATCCATTTCACATTTGACTTGAATTTCATTTTCTGTTTGTTTTATTTTTTATTAATATTTTTTTTTCTTTTGTGTTTCCAAAAACACTTGATTTAAAATTTATTTTAAAAACTTGTGAAATATTTTTTTTTAAATAAATCGAAAAAAATGTTGTAGTAATTGCTATGTATTTTTTTCTTAATAATGAAAGAGAATATTATTGTAAAAACCTTCCCATCATCATTAGGAAAAGGAACACAGCAATTTTACACAGAAGCACATTTGAATTAATTTTAATTTTTTACACACATTTTATTACAGAGAATCATATTTTCATCAAATGATAATCAAATATTCTCGTGGAATTTTACAAAAATACTGAGTTATTTATTAAAAAATAAATCAACTAAATAAACCAATTCAATAGAAATTTGAATACCACACATTCTCATTCTGGTATTTATTTCATTTTCATCTGTTTATTAATATTCAAAAACTATATTCAGGATACATATATTCAACAAAAATATTCAATATAGAATATTCAAAAAAAAAAAAAAAACATGTGAAATTCCGTGAAGGAAAGATGAGAAAATAAATTAAATACTTTGAACGCAAATAAATGCCAGCAAATGTGAAATAAAATGTGAAAATTATTTCTTTTTTAACCTTCTGTCAGATGTCCAACTAATGGACATCTGGAAAACATGTATAAAAATTAAAAACAAAAAAAAATTCAAAATAATAATAAAAAATACCATAATAAAAACAAAAATCAATATTAAAAATATAAAAAAAACTATAAAGCAGAAAATTAATAAATAAAGCACAGAAACAAATAAAAATAAACACATAAAAACAAATAATAAATCGTAAATCGCAAATGGGCAGATGTTTGAAGCATAAAAATGAAGTGTTAAATATTCTTGTCTGGCCACGCCCACCGCTCGTTAAATCGCAATCGATTGCAAGCAATTATCGATAATATAAAATTCAACTAAATGCCTCAGCGAAACAATCAGTTAACGATGCGTTAACGAAGAAATTATTCATCGAAAAGCGGTAAAATTGCGAAAAGTTATTATATTGAATTTTTTATTACACTACAGTGAAGCCATGCATACATCAACTAAGCGAGAAGTTTTTATTATTTTATTGGATATTGAAATTTAGTTTAAAAATTCATCAATGAGAAAAACTTTATTGGAACAAAATATGTTTATTTTATTTTGTTATATGAAATTTATCATTGGTTTTTCACTTCGAGGTTTTACTGTACCATACAATTGTACATATGTGGATGGATTGGTCGGATGGATTGCGAAACAAAAGTAAATTCAATAATTTCTCCTGCATATTGAATGAACGAGAATAAATTCTTTACACAAGGCTGCGAAATGCAAACGAAGTTAATAAAAACGGTGAAAATGTTTCATTGATTTCATCAGTTATCAGTGGGGTGTGGTGTGAAATTTCGAAGGATAGTGGTTTTTGGGGAGGTCGCTCCTTGGATGATGTGATTTAAGGAATTTGAGGGGAAATTCAGGAGTGGATACAGAGGAAAGAGTTTTCAAAGTTTTGAGGAAGTTGAAGATGAAAGATATTAGTTGAAAATTCCTACAGACGAATTAAGGAGATCCTAAGGAAACATTTTACATAGAATATAGAAATTTCCACCATTCACAAAATTCACATGAAAAGAAGCTTTAATAGAAGAGCGGGAAGCTTTAATAGAGAATTTCCAAGAGAAGTTCTTCAATGGAAAGAAAAGACCACGTGAGAATAGCTTGAAGGTGGTTTCATTTTCTCTATTACAAGAAGATATCGTTCTTTCTCCTTTACACCACTATTTTCTATTATACCTCTATCTCTCACCACCCTTTTATCTCTTTCTTATTTCCCTCATTTTCAAACTTATTTCTTCCTCTCAACTTCTTCTCCCTCTCAACTTCTTCTCCCTCTCACCCTCTTCTCGCTCTCACCTTAACTTAGCTCATGAATTGTCGCCTCTCGAATCCCTGTCGATGGAGACCTTCATTAATAAGAAAGTCGAGTGGGGATTTCATTGGAGTTGGGGTACTATAATCTGTGGGCGTGGCAGGAGGTGGGCGGTGATGTCGCCCTAGACCCCAAGAGAACCTGAAGCTTTTCATAAAATATGTTTGCTTAAAGTTTTAAGTGGAAGTGCAAACAACGGAAACGAAAACCACGAAGTTCTCGTTGGAGTTTGGAGACAAGCGGAGGAGGGGTTTCTTCATTATTTTCTATGACTGTGTGTGTGTGTGTGTGTGTGTGTGTGTGGGAAGGGTGCAGCTGCTTCGGTGTGGTTGTTTGGGTAAATGATATTGTTTGCTTGTGTGAGTTGTTTTGGGTGGAAATTGATGCTGTTGTTGTTTGGTAGTTGGTTGAAACGATTATTGTTTGTTTGAAAGGAGGATTGTTTTTGTTGTTGTTCTTGTTGTTTTTGATCTTATTGTCCTTTTCTTGTTGTTGTTGTTTTTATTGTTATATTTGTTATTGTTCTTCTTGTTGTTTTTTTTTTAGTTGATTCATTTTGAAACTTGATATTTATTTATTTATCTAACAAAGATATCTTATAATTAGAAATTATAAGCTAAACAAAGAAAAAGAGCAAAAACACAAACAATAACAAGACAAGAAAAATCAACAACAACAAAAATGAACAAAAACAACACACTTAACAACAACAAGACAAATAACAACACTGACAACTATAACAACAATAGGAACAAGAACAATAGAAATTCTTCAACAGGAAGATTAATAACAAAAACAAGAATAAAAACAACTCCAATAAGAATAGCATCAACAAGAATAACAATGAGAATAATACCAACTATAACAACAAGAAGAATTACAACAACTACTACAATTACAACAACAAAACAATCACCAACTAACGATGCTGACGTTGCCAACAAACGGCGATAACAACGACGACGACGACGACGAAAAGGAAGATGACGACGACAACGAATGCCTCGAAGCCTTCGGTGTCGACGACGACGAGTCCATTGGCAAGGCTTAAAGTCTGATGCCAACACCTCAGGCCACGCCCACCCCTTGACACCTCCTTCACCATCCTTCAAACTCATTCACCCTCATGCACCTTCCCTTCATCTTCCTTCACACTCATTCAACACTCCTTCCATCCACCTTCACCCTCTCACTAAAATGCATCCTCTCTCATTTCGAGGTGTCCAACGATCCTACACGCCCTGCCACACCCCTATCTATCCTTCTACCTTTTTCCTTCGCCTTCCTTCTCCGTCCTCCCTCTTCTTTCACCCTCATTTGCCTTCCATTTGCCTTCTCTCGCCCCAGTTTCTGGACATAATGAAAGGCTTTTCCTCGCCTTAGGCTCATATCCGAATGACAAATATGAATGATTTCCCTCTCGCTTTGGTCGTTGGTCGGTGATTGTCGTTGTCTCACTCACACACAGAGACACTTTTGATATCCTTCTCTCTCTCTCACTCTCTCTCTATCTTTGTCCTTCTTAAACACTTGGTGTCATTCTCTTTTCTGTGGTTCCCATCCCCGCAATCTCTTGTCTTCGTTTCCTTGTTTTTGTTTTCTTACCTTCATTTCGTTCCCTTCATTTTGTCCCCATCATTTCCTTCTCTTGATTTTCTTCCCTTTGTCTCCATCCCCTCATTTCCTTCCCTTTTTTCTCTTCTCTGTTTTCCTATGCCTATATTTCACTCGTTCACTATCTCTTTTTCATTACATGCTCTCCCACTAGCTCGTTCTCTATTTCACTTATTATTTTGACTATCGCCTTTCTCACCTCTTTCTTCTTTTTCTAACCTCTTTCTCCATCTACTCCCCTTCTCGTCTTCCTTCTTCTTCCCCTCTCCCTCTCCTCATCTCATTGTCCTTCTTGCTGACACTCACACAATCTCATTAGGATTCCCTCTCTTTCGTTCAGAAGGTCGTCGGTTGTTTGCGCTCGGACGATTGCTCTCTTACACACTATCTCTCTCTCTCACTTTCACTGTCACTATCGTCTCTTGTCTCTTTCTTTCACACCCTTCATTGCCTTTCTCTCACTCTCTCTTCTCATTTTCTCTCTCTCGTTTACTCCTTCTCCTCTGTCTTCCTCCTCCGTTTTGATGTGATTTGTTGCCTTTGTTTGCAGG
>CM029563.1:2791709-2871972 GCA_017309665.1 Coelopa frigida | reverse complement strand
CTCTCTTTCTCCTTCTACCATTGTCTCTTTCGCTCATTGTTTTTCTCTCTCAATCACTGTTTTTTCTTTTGTTTTCTCTTACTTTTAGTTGTTGGTTTATTATTTTTTGTATTATTATTTGTATTATTTTGTATGTGATATTGGTTTTCTTGTAATTTATAGTGTTAATAGTTGTTTATTTTTTATATTTTTATTTGTACTTATTTTTGATATCTAGTTTTTTTATTTCCATTTTTTCATTCATTTTTTTTTAAATTTATTTTTTTTACAGTTCTTTTTTAATTTCAATTATTGTATTATTATATTTATTTATTTATATATTAATTGTTATTCATTTTTTGAACTATTTTTCTTTATTTTTGGTGTTAATATTTTTTAATATATATTGATTTTATATTTTATTTTTTCAATATTTTTTTTTTTATTTATATATTTTTTGTTTGCTATTTGAATGAATTTTATTATGTTGTTATTAATTTTTTTCGTTTTCATTTTTATTTTTTTTCTGTTTTTCTATTTTTTGTGACACATTTTTTCTTCATTGATTTTTTTCTATTTTTAGTTTGTATTTATTTTTGTCATTGTTATTGATTTGCCATTAATATTCTTGTTATTTATTTCCATTGTAGCTGAAGTAAACAAAAACCACAATGAGACAGTAATATGGATTGTTATTGGAATCGCTCTGATGTAAGTTTAATTAATAATATTCGAACAAAAGGTGTTGATAATTGGTAGCCAAGGTTATCGGGGGTGTGTGAGTGCTACCAGGGTAAACACCTGATAAATGTTTTTGTTTATATTGAGTTCTTGTTTTTTTTTTTGTGCATGAATGAGTTCTTGTTTTTTTCTTTTACATAACTAATTATTTGTTTTTGCTTACATAATATAGTATTTGTTTTTGTTTACATAACCAAGGGTGTTATTTCCAATATTTATGTCATTCCAATTAGGTTCAACTGAATTTTCTGACGCCTTCGAAAGCAATCATTCTGACAAATTGTTCCATGATTCCACCACACGATGACAATTGTTTTGACATTAAGATCCGATTAAGGTATTTTTGTTTTGAATCTCATGGCAGCGATTTCTTTGAACCTTATCCTTGGAATCCGTTCTTCGATCCTCATCCTTTGATTCCTATCATGCGAATCCCTTTCTTCAAATCCCTTCCTTCGAACTCCTTCCTTCCGCTCAGAACAGTGAAAGACAAGTGAATGAAAAGGACAATTTCAAGGACTATCGTTGTCAAGGTGTTGCTTCAATTGCTCCTGATGCTTCTTCTTCAGTTTCTTCTTCAAATTCTTCTCTTTAATATCTGCTTTGGAATTTTGTTCCCCATTCTCCTGTTCTTCCCTCAACTTTCTCAGTCTCATCTCAGTTCACCATGGCGTATGAGTGATTGAAGAATGTGCTTTCTTTCTGTCTTTCTCCCTGTCTGTCTGAAATGCCTTCCGGCCAAACTGACAGCTGTCAGTGGATTTTATTTGGCTCTGCCACAGACACACGTGACTAATTTTGCGCCTCATCAAATGGCAGTTGGCAACGCTGCATGCGATTCTATTTCTGTTCACTTACACAAACATACTTTGGGACTAATTTTTTTTGCCATTTCTTTTTATCCCTCAAATTGTTGGTATTTCTTCGTTTTATTGTTGTTTTGAAGAAATTTTCTTCTCCTTACATTTTGGGTCCGTGTCATTGTTGTTGTTGTTTTTTGGTGTTTTTTTCTCCCTCCATTTGCAAACAACATTCGTAGCCAATTTTTCGTACATTTCATCGTCGTTTGCAGATGTTTAAATCCTTTTGGCAATGGCAGAAAGGGTGGAGAAGAACAAGAGGAAATGTTATTTTAGGATGAGGGAGAAGAATCCGGGAGAAAAATCTGGGATGAAGAAGTTTGAGAAGGATCAAATGGCGAAAAAATTGCCCTGAGGCGTGGATAAAACTTTATTGGATTATTTTTCATGACGCCTTGGACTGAAAGAAAGAAAAATAAAACAATGGACATAACAACAATAAGAAGAGACGTCCATAACAAAAATAAATGCAAGAAAAATTATAAAAAAAACATCAACGAAAAATATTGCAATGAAATATACAACAATAAAAACTATAAAAATGAAAACTGAAACAAAGAAAAATACAACAATGAAAAATACAACAATGAGAACTGCAACAACATTAACTAAACAACAAAAACTTAACACAGCATATGGAAAAATCAGAACAAATGTAACAAGTACAAAGAAAAAAAGAAGACGCTATAATACAACATCAACAGCATTATTAAAAATAAAAAAATAAACTATAAACAAAAATTGCCATAAAAAATAAAAACAGTAAAAATAAATCAAATCAAATACAATAAAATGAAAATAATATAAAAAATCTAAAATTCTAGCACATAACAAAAATACTTCTAAATAATAATTAAGATAATAAAAACAATAATCAACAATATGAAAATTAATACCACAACCAGAATAAAATAATAACAAGAATATAAAAATATTAACATAACGACAATAATACAACATCAACAAAAGTACCACAACAAAAATGACACCACAACATCTACACAACCATCATCACGAACACTAACAAAATCACGAACACTAACAAAATAACTAACACTAACAACATTACCAACACCATTACAAACGCATCTTCGACACTGGATTTTTGAAAATCGTGCCAGCTTCAACGAAGTTTGAACGAAGAAGGAAGAACGAAGGGTGATAACACGAAGAATATGAAACAAAGTAGAAGGAAGAAGAGACGATGGTGATGATCTGGAATGAGAAAAAGCAGGAGGTGGGAAATAAAAGAAGGAGATGAAGGTGACGAAGGGAAGGAAAAGGAGGAAGTATCAGCGGAGACAGGAAGGAAGGAAGTTGGCTAAATATTTGGGCAAAATTGTGGCCAGTTTCCGCATTATCCTCATTTTGCGCCAAAGTCCAACAAAGGCCAACGTGTTGTTGCTATTGTTTATTTATTTATTGTTGTCACAACATGTCTGGAGGGTGAACGAAAGAGTGAAACATGAAGGAGAAAGTGAGAGAAGAGTGTGAAAGGGAGAGAAGAGTATGAAAGGGAGAGAGAAGAGTGTGAAAGGGAGAGAAGAAGGATTTCGTGTAGACGAGAAACTCTTCTTGGCCCTTCGCCAGGCACGTCATAAAAAGCTGCTGAAGCGATTTCTATGCCAAAGTTATCGGCCAGTGGCAACAATTTCTCTATATATACTATATATAAATATCATATATGTTTATTTATTTATTTATAGTTGTTGTTATTTGTGGATGTGTATAAAATGTTGTTGTTGTTATTGTTGTAAAAATGTTGTTATAGAAATCCCAACTATGGTGTTTTAAGTTCACATACGAGTTACGAAAAGAAAGAAAAAGAAAAACTCTCTTGAGACACTCCTGGGCACTTGTCGGAGTCGTCGAGCGGAAAAAATTGGGCTGCAATTGCTATTGTCGGTATTGTCGTTATTGTTCTTGTTATTATTGTTGTTCTTGTTCTTAACATTATTATAGTTGTTCTTGTTCTTGATATTATCCTCCTCTTTCACAACAACATAAATAATAAGAACCGAACATACGAAGCCATCTCCAAGCACTATGGATGAAACGAGTTGGAACAGACAGAAAGAATGAAAGACAGACAGGACACAACATCTGTTGGTCTCCACTCCAAACGACGCATGAATATTAGCTGCGAAACATGTGGAGCGACAGCGATTGTGTTGGATCCTTGAGGATTCTTAGTGGTAGTGGGTTAGATGGATGGTGAAGAGAAGATGGAAGAAAATTGAGTAAAGATTGTTGAAGGATTGATGGTAGTAAATTGGGAGAAAAAAGTGTTGGTAGAGGATTAAATTAGAATCATTATAATAAAATTAAACTATATTAAAATCAAATTCCAATCAACTAAAATTCTTTTAATATAAAAAATCGATGTAAAAAAAATAATAAAATTCAAATAAAATAAAGTTCCAATATTATAAAATTCAAAAATAAAACGTCAATAAAATAATATATAAATAAAGCTAAATTCCAATTTAATATAATAAAATTCAAATGAAATAAAACGCCATGAAAAAAAAAATAATTTTTTAAGAAATATAAAATTCCAAATAAAACAGATAATTCAACAAAAAAAAAGAAAATAAAATTACAAAAAAATCGAATTTCTAAAGAAACATAATTTCAAATAAAAAATAAAATTCCAAAGAAAAATAAAATTTCAAGAAACATAAAATTCCAATAAAAAATAAAATTCAAACGAAAAAGAAAAAATTCAAACGAAAAACAAATTCAAAAAAATTGACAAAAAATAATTATAAAAAAAATAAAAATCCAATAAAAAATGAAATTCAATACAATTCAAAAATTCTAAGAAATAAATTTCCAACAAGATTAAATTGATAATTTGTGCGTGTTATTTTTATTCTCTTTATTTTTGTGGGTATCACTGCTCAGTCTTGGCCATCGGTCACTGTCGGTGTCGTCGTCGTCGTGGTGGTCGTATCCTCCGATAACGCACAAGCCGGATAGCTTATCACAGTCTGCGTGCACAGCTGACTCAACTCGTCGAAATACTCCCCAGCGGGGCAGGTGCCGGATCCGATCCGAACTCCCCCCTGGCAGACGGCGAATCCCACGCATCCATCGTTCGATTCATTCGCCAGCTGAATGTACTTCTCACCGAGGCCGGCACAACGATCGTATGGACAGGAGATCTGTGTCCTCGGCACGCATGCGCCGCCATCGTCGCTATGGAAGAATCTTCCACTCGGACACTCGGCATGCACTGGAGTTAAAATCATCGTCGTTGTCGATGTTTCATCATCATCATCATCAGTGCTCGTCTCTGCCTTGCAATAGTAGTAACCATTGCAGGTCCAATCGTCGGCAATGAATTCGCCCGCCTCCTGACACGCCCCCTCAGCGGGCGTAACGGGCAACGTTGTGGGCGGTTCACTTGTGCTCTCCACACAATCGACATTCTTCGGATAGTCGCAGAGGCCACGCGCCGCATTGAAAGAGAACGTCTCGGGGCAGGTGCCGTTCAGAAGTTCACCATACCAACAGAATTCGTAACTGCTGCAACTCACATTGGTCGCGGCGATGAAGACGCCGTCGGGCACAATGTTGCAATAGCTATCGGGATCCATTGGCAGAGTGCACGGGAAATTCCTGATACAATCCTGCGTTCCCGGATTGAAGTTCATCCCAGTCGAACATAGTCCCTTGGATCCCTTGCCATTGCTGCAATAGTAGTAGCCGTTGCATGAGTAGGGATCGGCGACGAAACCATTTTCACCAGCGGTCGCAGCGCACGGATCACTCGATATGCACTCGATGCTGTTGGCTGCGACACAGGTTTCTGTCTCACGATCATAGAATTCCTGATCGGGACATGTGCCCGATATCGGGGTGCCATCGACGCATTGGATCCATGTGTTGCAAGCTCTCGGATCCTTGATCATCGTCCCGTTGGCGATCAGCGTGCAAATCGCAGTGGGATCGAAGTCAGCGAGACACGAGGGGACGACGGCGACGATGATGGCAATGAGAACGATAAGATCCGGTCTTATCCGGTTCGGAACTGGAATTAGAAGTGAGAATGTTGAGAAATATTATCTGTGGACTTTTGACAAGAATTCTTCAGTCAAGATAAGAAAATTTGCAATTTTTTTTATCATATTAATTTTGATTGATTTTTAATATTAAAATGTAATATTTAACAATATTGAAAAAAATAATAATAAGCGACACATTTTTACTATAACACAATATTTTCACTTAAATAAAAAATTTATTGTATACATAATTTTTTATTAATCGATCTCCTTAATAATTTTAAAATCAGACATTCTATTTAAAATTAGTTATTTTGTTGTTTTGTCAATTTAATTTTGATATTATCATCGCTTGTTATTCACAATTCACATCACAATAATCCCATTCATCACTCCTCTGACGATAAAGTCCATCACAGACAAATCAACACAATTTAATACACATCCGTCATGGGCGACAGGCGCGCTGTCTTTCACCCAATTTGTCTGTCTTTCACCCAATTTGTCTGTCCCCCTATTTGTCTATCACCACGCACTTACACATCACAGCCATGATATCGATCTTTTCTCGCTTGAATTTCTCTAATTATAATTTGCGACTGTTTCGGGTTTTCCACAAAATACAACTATCCACCACTACCTTCGATGACAAAAAGTGATCGCTTAAATACACTTCCATGGCATTTTATTACGATCGCCTTTGCTCTCTCTCTCTCTTTGGGCGAAATGCTGTCGCTGTAAATCCTTTTCCCGTATTTATTTATAATTATTGATATTTATAATTTCATGTCATGAATTTGGTATTTTGATATCGCTCTCGCACTACATTCGATCATCGAAACCAAATGATGATTTTTTCACTTAAGGCGAATCGATTCGATTTTATTGGTAAAAATTATATATTATAAAATTTCACTTGATATTTAGAGAATAAATATTTTAAAATATTTTACTATAAAAAATATCCAATAAAGAAATATTTTATAGGAACAATCGTTTTGATTCCATCGGTAGGGGATGTTGTGCGATCGTCTATTATCGACCGATTTTTTTGTTGTTATTTCTACCGCACTACGTCATTTTCAATCGAAACCAAATCTCATTAATTATATTATAGACATTTTCACACAATTAATATCAAATGACCTCACACCGTGAATGAATTTTTTTATCAGGAATTTTTATCAGAATTATCATATTGAAAGCAATTGATAACGTTTAGTTTCTATTGAGGTTCTATCGATAAGGAAACAAATTTATTAAATAAATAAATATTTGGTTGATATTTAAACGATATTGAACATTGCCCATGAAGATAAAGTTCGAGAAAGAAGATAACATATTTGTGAATAATTTTTTATAAAAACCTAAAATTAGAAAAAAATTGTAACATTTTTTTTTCTTGTTATAAATATTTATATAATTTTTTGTACAAAACATATAATTCTTTTTTTGAAAATAAATTATTTTGTTAATTTAAAATTATATGTATTTTTTTTTGTTCGTTATTAATAATATTAATACAAATTTAGTAAGAAAATTAAATAAATTTTCTATTTCTTTGGATAATATTATAATTTTTGTACTAAAAATATATATTTTTCTTTGAACATCAGAAAGAATAACCTTGTGGTCGAAGGGTTTTATCGACCATACAAAAATATCCCAAGTACGTGATGATAATAAATATATTTGGCCCACGTTAATTAGCTTAATTGAAATCAATTATCTGAAGATTTTATGTAGATTCCAGAGTATTCTCGTCTTTCGCTATCCCTAAGAAGTCTAGACATTATATTAATATCAATATAACGCCCTGCCCTCGGAGTCCAATAGAGAAATTCTCTCACCATGAAATGCAAATTCCATTCAGTGATTAGCAAACACAAACACACCAGAAACACCTCACTACCGACACCGATAATTTCGACGTCATGTGCCACGCCCTCTCTCTCACTCTCTCTTGGAATTCATTTATTCATACATTCACTGACTCATTCCGCAAATATCTGTCTGGCCTAATAAGCGGTTTCATTAGGTTTTACGACCTTCGCCGATGCATGCGGCGAACGTGTTGTAACAAAATTTGGCCAAACAATTTCGTAATTCATGGCTTAATGGGGCGAGGGAGGAGAAACAGAGCCATCCTCCTTCTCAATGCTCTCTTTCTTCGCCTCAATATTCACGTCTTCTCCTCATTCTTCACCTCTTCTCCTCAATTCTCCATCTCTACTCACTTTCATATGGAGCAGACATCATCGTCTCCATGAATGACGCGGCGTGCATCCGGCATCCGGATCTGGATGGCGCCATATTGTGCGCCATTTAATAAAATTACGCGAGACATAAGAGCGAGAAAGGTGAGTGAGAGAGATGAAAGAGAGGTGGAGAGGAGCGAACAAAAGGATGAGGCGTGAAGATCTCGTGCACATCGGGGACTCCTTCAAAGTTTCAGCCAATTTACTCACTTTCCATCCTTCTCTCTCACGCTCACTCTCACTTCACTCTAACGCTCACTCTCTCCCTTACTCTGTACCTCTATCTCCCTCTCACTATCACTATCTCTCTCACTTACTCCCTCACATCTCTTCGCCTCATTGTCTGCCTCAAGGTCTCGCTTTGTCTCGCTCTCATTCTCTAAATGTTGATCTTTCTGTCTTTGTTTCTTGTGTTATTTTTTTTTCTTCTTGTGTCTCTGTCTTACTTGTGTCTCTCTCTCTCTCTAGTTGTCTTTTCTCTATGTCTCTCTCTGTCTTTTTTCTGTCTACCACTCTCTTTCCCTCTCTCTTGATCTCCTTCTTCGACAAATAATCAAACGAAGTTATGGCCTTGGTGGAAGGATGGAGACAGAAACAATAACAGTAAGAACAACAACAATAATTATAACAACAACAATAGGAAAAACAAAAATAACAAAACAATAATAATAGCAACAACAACAACTACAACAATAGCATAAATGGTGTCTTACATTTATTGCACGCGTACCTGATTCTACACACACTCACACATATACAAACACATTCGCACTCACACACAATCCCACACACACAATCTCACTCACACTAATTTACTCTCTCACACACACACAAACAAACACATTCACACTCACACAATAACTTTCTCTCGAGGACTCTCCAGAGACGAAACGAAGCTTCGCAGCAGCAGAAGAAGAAGTTTCTTCATTTCGAGATGTCGTCGCATATGGCAACGCCTCTTAAGTGTTGCCAACGACATAAAAATCCTAACATGGCAACGTGTGTGTGTGTGTGTGTGTGTGGGAGGAGGACACGAACGTGACACAAAGGGATCGTGGAGAAAAGATGATGACGGGAGGGAGAAGGAGAAAGAGAAGAAGGATGAGGATGAGAACCACAAACGTGAACGAGGAGAGTGGGAAATGATTATATTTGTGTGTGGAAATGAGTGGTGTTGTTTTTGTAATCTGTATTGTTGTTGTTGTAAGCTGTATTGTTGTTTTTGTAATCTGTATTGTTGTTGTTGTAATCTGTATTGTTGTTTTTGTAATCTTTATTGTTGTTTTTGAAATGTGTTTTGTTATTCCAGTTCTTGTTTTTGCAATATTTCTTCTTGTTTTCATTGCTTTTTGCCACAATTGCTCTTTGTTGCCTTTTATTTCATAATCAAATGTTCATCGTCGAAATGGTTGGTTTTCGTAGGAAAATTAATTATACATACGTTTGGCATTGGCATAATGCGTTAATTATGAGGAATTTCAAGAGAATTTCTCCTCTTCCCCTCATCTTTTTATCGTGCTTTTTGTTGCTTTTGTTTTGCGTTTTTTTTGTTGCTTTAAATTAACCTCTCTTCACATTGTAAACATTCTCATTTCATCCTCTCTTCTATTCATTCTCTCTATCTATCCCCTTTAACTATTTTGCTTTTGATTACCCGACGCTTTTGATTATACGTCGATTTATATATCGTCGATTTATCCCACCTTCGATTCATCCCATCATCGATTTATTCCATCATCGATTTATTCCATCCTCGATTCATAACATCGCCAATTCATCCCACAGTCAATTCATTCTACATACAATCGATTCATTCTACAATCGATTCATCCCACTGTCGACTTTTCTCACCATCGACCCATCACACCCTCGACCGATTCCACCATCGGCTCATCCAATTAACATCTTGTACCACACTCTCTTTCAGCCCACGATTCAACCCATAGCTCATCCCAAGGCTCAACCCATGGTTCAGCCTATGGTTCACTCTATAGAGACCTACGTCTGCCTACTATTCATGGTTACGCCTGTGAACTAATCGAGGCCTTTCGCCCACTCGCCTCTTTCACTAGATACCCACCCGTCTCCGTCTCGTCTCCATCTCACCCCCAACTAACCTCCCACTCACCTCCCACTCGCCTCTCACTCACCTCCAACTCAGCCCCAAATCTCCCGTGACTACCTCGTGGCTGCCTCTGGCCTTAGCTAATCATCGATTCCGTGAACCCCATCGCAAAACCCCTCCAGCACCCATCGACGATGAAACTTTCCGTTAAATTTTCAATCCAATAACGTCGAAACGCGGCCAATGAAAACTTAATTGGGCAATTAGAGAAAATCGCCCGGTTGTACGGAAAATTTCATTCCATTCCATTCGATTTCATTTCATTCAGTCGTTGCCATAATATTTTGCGCAATTGCAGAAGAGTGATTAAAGTGAAATTATCAATGCTTTCTTTGCACAATTCAGCACGATGGGATTTCCTATCTAACTCTGTATATATCTCTGTCTAATGTGTGTTATTAAAGTGTTGGCCTGAATTTGTATGGAGTTTTTTTTTATCTATGACTTATAGATTTTTTATTGATTAGTGCTATGGATTAGTTACTGAGGGAATCGATTGTTGTGTATTTTGTTGATTATTTGATTATTATTATTTGATTAAATAATTTAATAGAGTATAATTTATATTTTTATATATTTTAATATTTTTAAAGTTTTTAATTGGAATCGAAATATAAAAAAATAATTTTCCATATCTTAATTTTCTCGCTATTCAAAGGGGTTCATCTCCAAGAATAAATTTTCCTCTGAAGAAGATCGAATTATCGGATGAAGATGAAATCATCGAAAGATGATGGTATCGACTTGTGAAAAGCTAATTTTAATACAAAAATTTCTTTATTATAGAAATTCCATGGTAACTTTTCATCTACACATAACGATGGAAACTTCAAGAAAGTTAGAGTAAAATCGAATTATTGCTTTTTCTTCTTCGGTTCATACTTTTTTTTTTGGTCTTACTTTTGTTCTTTGTTATTCGTCTTCTTTTTCGTTCGTCTTCTTTTTCGTTTGTCTTCTTTTTTGTTATCCTTATTTTTTGCACATCTTGTTTTAGCTCATCTTGTTTTCGTTCTTTTTATTTTCTTTCTCCTTGTTTTTTCATCCATTTTATTTTCATTCAACTTATCTTCCTTTTCGTATCAATTTTCGATATCAATTTTTCTCTTCAAGCTTTTGTGTGAATTTGAATTGAATTGCTAATTTGTTGCTATTGTTGTTGTTATGTGTGTTGTTGTTGTTGTTTTTATCGATTGTTGTTGTTATATATATATTGTTGTTGCTTTATCTATTGTTGTCCTTATTTTTGTTGTACCAATTGCTAATGTATCCATTGTTGTTGTTCCTATTATTATTTTTGTTATATCTATTTTTGTTTTTTATTTCACCTATTGTTGTTCTTACTTTACCTTTTGTTGTTCTTTTTGTACCTATTGTTGTATATATGTTGTTCCATTCATACCTATTGTTGTTCCTTTTTTATCCATTGTTGTTTTTCTTCTACCATTGTTGTTGTTATTATCCACAATCCATTTTTGTTGTTGCTGTCGAGGTTTTTGGTCTGATTAACTTTTCCTCGGTTATATAATGGAATACACACAAAAAGACATAAAAAGAAATTGTCACGTGTCGCGGTGCGTGAACGAAAGCTTCCTCATACGATGTGAGGGAGTGTGAGTGAGGACGTGAGTGAATGTGTGTGAGTGTGTGTTTTTATATATGTAGAAATACGGGAGTGCAAATGTGGGTTCTTGAGTGGGTTTTAAATAATTGAATAATCCTTCAGACACGGAAGGAAGAAAACACAAATAGCAGGAGGAGAAAAAAAGGAGCAAAAAGAAGGAAGAAAAAAATGAAAGCAGAAAAATGAAGAAAGAAAAATTAAGGGAGAAAAATGAAGGAAAAAAAAGAGAGAAAAATGGAAAAGAAAAAAGTTTTTGACTTTTGGTTTTGGTTGTTCTTGGGTTTATTTTATTTATTTTCTTTTGTGAGTGTTTTTTTTGTATTTCTTGGTTTTGACTTTTGGTGGTTTTGATTTTGATTGGTTTGCATTTTTTTGTTTTTAATTTCCGGTGGGTTTTAGATTCCATTAAATTTGTTTTTTTTTGTTTTGGTTTTTGTTTTTTTTTTGCCTTTTCTCTTTGATTTGTTTTAGTTTTTTGTTCATTTATTTGTGTGAATAAATTGTTTTATTTTTGGTATTTTTCGTTCTTGTTTTTTGTACTTCTTCTCTTTGCGATTCCTTAATCATATGAAATTGAGAACAAAGAAATCCAATTTTACAAACTCCTCGAGGCAATTTATTAGGCAGAAGATTTTGTTCTTTTTATTGTTTTTGTGGTTTCTACTGTTCTTATTGTTTTATTGCTCTTATTGTTCTTCCTTGTATTGTTCTTTCTTGATCATCTTTGTTGTTGATCCTTGAAGTTTGTCTCATGTTTCTCCATCTCTTTCGCACACTCTCACTTTCTCCACTTGTGAAGAACATCCACGAAACATTTGGTTGTGACTTGAAACCAATTAAGAAAGCGATTATTTTTGCATGATATTTATTTTCCTTCTTGTTCTTCATCATTTTATATGTGGTTGCTCAGATGAAATTCTCCATCAAAAGTTTTTTTTCTCCCACACAAACACATTTTCTTTCTTCCTTCATTTTTCCTCAAGCTTCTCTTTTGCCTCTTCTTTTTCCGAATCATTCTCCCCCTCTCCCCCACTCTGTCTCTACCTATCTCCATTCTTATCTCTCTCTCCCTTCTCTTAATCCTACGTCAATGATCCACTGATTTTGCAGGACAAATATTGTGCGAGAATTAACATGTCCTTCCTGTCAATCGTCCTCTCGGTGTGGCAGGACATGTGTGTGTGAGAGGGAGAGGGAGATAGAGATAGAGAGATTGTGTGTGAAGGAAGGAGGAAAAGTTGGTCAATAAAAGAGGGAGATGAAAAGATTGTCAGTGAAAGAGGGAGGCAAATATTGTCACTGAAGGAGTGAGTGAAAGATTATCAGTCAGAGAGAGAGAGAGAGAGTGAGTGAGTGAAAGATAGATAGATTGAGATAGTGAGTAAAAGAGAGAGAGTGAAACAGATGAAGATCGAGGTTGATGATTATGATGATGGCGTGGATGGCGATTGAGTGATGGTGGCGTAAATGAGTTGATTTGCATGTGACAAGTGAAAGCTCACCACATCCTATCTCCTTCCCTCTCTTTCCCTCACTCTCCCTCCCTGTCCATCCCTCTCTTTTCCTCTCATTTCTTCTCCCTCTTCCGTCTCTTAGTCCACAGAATCCATGCCAATTGCACCGCATGTCCTGAATTCTGATTCTGTTGATTCCTCAATTCCTGCATCGTGATTTCACGATGACTCCCAACCAACCGAAACATCAACTGACAACCACTCAACAACATCCTCAATATCCACAGTATTCTCACCATTCTCAACATCATCCCCACCATCCTCAACAACCTCACCATCCTTAATGTCCCAACCATTCCCATCATCCCCATCAACCCAATCATCCTCAACATCAACGTCGTCGTCATCATCGTCACCATCGATATCGACATCTTTTTGTTGTTACAATTACTGTTGTTAATATTGTTCTTATTGTCCATGTTGTTGTTGTTCTCCTTCTTGTTTGTTGTTATTCTTCTTGTTGTTATTGTAGTATAACCATATACTGTCGCTTGTTGGTTCAGCGTTGCCAATGCGACTGTTAATTATCGTGTTTAACCAATCGTAAATCGTCATTTTGTGTATTTATCAGAGAGTCAGAAGATGAGGGAGAAAAGGGAGGGGAAAAGAGATGAAAATAAGAGTGAAGAGAAAGGAGAGGAAAAGAAGGGGGAAAGGAGTGGGAACGAAGAGGTAAAGGAGAGGGAAAGGAGAGTAGGGAGAAAGAGGAAAGAATTACAGAAAGGGAAAAGATTAACAAGAGACGGTGAAAGGAGAGGATGAATCAGAGAGAGAGAGAGATAGAAATAGAAGAGAAGGGGACATATTGACATAAGTGAGAGGTAAAAAGGGAAAAGAGATGTAAAATATTGACAAGAGTGAGATGGTAAAAGAGTGACAAGAGAGAGGAGAAAAGATTGACAAGAATGTGAGAAAGAGTGAGAGAGAGTGAGATAGGGAGAGTGAGAGAAAGAGTAAGACGACCAAAAAGAAGAGAAGTGGTAAATACAAAGAGTGAACGAGATGGAGATGAGGACGAGAAGTCGCGTTGCCAATTTGTTCAGCTCCAAAGATGACGGTTGTTCGACGTCATTCGTTCGATATGGTAAACAGCTCAAGGTATTGTTGATATATATTTTGTTGTATATTGCTGTTATTTTTGTTGTTGTTTTTGTTCTTGTTTTTGATATTTAAATTTTTTTTGTTGTTAATTGTGTTTTTTATTACTGTCTTTACTGAAATTGTTGATTTTTTTTTAACTCTTGTTGTCGTTGAAATTCTTCTTGTTTTTGTTGTTACTTTAGTTATTGTAATACTTGTGGTTGTTATTGTAATTGTTGTTATTGTAATTATTGTTGTTGTAATTTTTTTGCAATTTTGTAATTTTTGTTGTCCTTGTAATTCTTGTTATTGCTTACATCTGTTCGTACCGATTTCGTTTTTACAAAAGCTGATTTTTCTTTCTTGTTCACTATCGTTTTTTTGAAAAAAAAACTGTTCATGTTGCTCATGCTATTGATACAGAGGATGTTGTCGTCGTTAATTTTTGTTGTCGTTTATTTTTGTTGTTGTAATTGCTTGTTGTTATTGTTGTTGTTGTCATCATCGGTTGTTGTCGCCTTCGTTTAAACATCCGGCCATCGTTCGATCCACGACTGTTGGTCTCTTGTTGTCGATGTCGCTGACAGTCGAGCGGAGTCGATGTGTGCCAAACGAAGAGGGACACAGAGAAAAAGAGAGAGAAGAGAGAGTGACACAGATAGAAGAGAGAGTGAGAGAGATAGAGACTGTGTGGAGACTGGCGTAAATTGTTGCAATAGTGAAAATAACTTGGCCATGGTTGCTCGCTTAACTTAAGCGAACGAACGTTTATCGAAGGCCGCCTGAATGAAGTCGTGTCCTGCTGGTTGTTGAAGTTCCTTCATCACCTACACCCATCTCTTTCCCTCTTCCATCTCCTCCCCTCTTCTTCCATTCATCTCCTCTTCCTTTCATCTCCTCTCCCTTTCATCTCTTCTCCCTTCGTTCCTGTGGCGATTGCATTTGCTCCTCGTTTGTATTGACTTTTTATTGTTGCTATTTGTTGTTTCTTCTTCGTCTTCTTCTTCTCGTCGTTGCAATTGTAATTGTTGTTGTTTGTTGATTTCTCTTCTTCTTCGCTGACTTCGCACACAAACCGACTCATTCACTCACACATACCTACATACACTCAACCAATACATACACTCAAACTCATATACTTGGATCAACTGAACGTCAGCGCGATATCAGCAATTGTTTGGTCTGTTGGCGAGTTATTGCGATGGGAGAGAGAAAGGATGGCTAAGGGAGAGAGAGAGAGGAAAGGAAAACCAGGGAGATCGAGAGAGAGAGAGAGAGAGGAAAGGAAAACCAGGGAGATCGAGAGAGAGAGAGGAAAGGAAAAATAGGGAGATCGAGAGAGAAAAGTAGGAAGATGGAGTGAGAAAGTGGGAGATGTAGAAAGTGGAGAATGGTGGACGACTGTCGATCAGGCCTCGAGGATGAACAAGTACAAAGAATGTATCATGAGGAGGAATGATTGAGGGTGGGAGAGGAAAATATAAATTGAAGAGAATGGAGAGTGAAGAAAAAGGAAGTATGAAGAAAGGAAGGATGATGAAAGAGGATCGAGGATGAAGACTGAGGTTGAACAAAGGAGAAAGTGGGCGAAGGTGGAAGATTAAAGGACGAAGGTTGAAGGCAAAAGACGATGGTTGAAGGCAAAGGCCGAAGGTTGAAGACTAAAGGACGAAGGTTTAAGACTAAAGGCGAAGGTTGAAATAGAGGATGAAGGTTCATGTCGAAGGATAATGGGATGAAGTCGTAGGTTGATGTCTGAAGACCGAGGATCATAAGGAAGGATGAGAAGGAACGAAGAATGAGAACCAAAGAATGAGAACGAATGTTGATATCGAAGGATGAGAAGGAATTATAACGACGTAGGCCGAGGTCAAGTGTTATCAACAGATGGAAGGACGAACGGACGGTGGGAGGATGGAGAAAAATCCTGTTCATCGAGAGTCAAATGCCATATCAGATAGGCAACAGAGTTGACATTTGACATCAGACGTCGGAAGTATTGCCACAACTCAATTCGTCAACGACGAAATTTTTTCTTAATTTAAATTATTTTCATTTAATTTTTTTTTTATTTCTTTAATTTTTAGTTTTATAATTTTTTTTTTCAATTTAATTGCATTTTTTAATAATTGTTTAAATATTTTTTTTTTATTTTCGTAAATCTTTTCATGGTTATATTTCTTTTTTTATATGTTGTACCAAATTTCCAAATTACAATTTTGTGAGTATTTTTGCAGATACTTTTTTTGTTTTTTTTTTATGAATATTATTTCTTATTTTTTTATAAATATATTTTGGTAATTTTTTTTTCTTAGAAAATATTTTTTTCATATTTCTTGTAAATATTTTTGTTTTTCGAATTTCTTTATTAAATTATGTAATTTTTTTTTTCAAATATTGCTTTCGTATATCTGTTTTATTTTTTGTAAAAATTTACTCATGTTCATGTATAATTTTTTCCATTATTCTTTCGTATTTTTGCAATATTCTTCTCACCTTTTTTTCGTAACTTCATATATATAATTTTTTTATTTCTTTATATTGTTGCATTCTTCATTTCACATCTTTTCGTTCAATCTGTTGCCTGGACGACGACGACGAATGAAGATATAATTTGACAACCTGCCACGATGAATGTCCTGTGTGAGTGTTTGTGAGAGGGAGTGTGTGTGAGAGAGGGAGTGTTTGTGAGAGGGAGTGTGTGTGAGAGGGAGTGTGTGAGAGTATTTTCTGTGTGCCAACAGTCAACAGTTGCTGGAGGCCATCGATTCGATTCGATTTCTTCATTCTCCAGTCGCCATTGACTCGGTCAATGGAACGTCCTGTGCCGAAAAATAACGTCCTGCGTGATCTGAAAGAAATCCGTCCAACCATCGGTGAATGAGATGTCCCGGGGCATCTCAGCGGATTCTTGACAAGTTATTGATGAAATGTCGAACGCGATATTGGATGAGATCTGAAGATGGTGAAGCGACGTGAAGGTGAAGGGAGGAGGGTGAAGGAAGGAATGAGGAGGAGGACGAGAAGCAAAAATGCGTGGAAAAATGATGAAGAAAAAAGGATGGAGATGAAGAAAACAGGATGATGATAAAGAAAACAGGATGATGATAAAGAAAAAATATGGATAAAAAGGAAATTCAAGATGATACGGATGAAGAAAAAGACAATGAGGATGAAGACAATGAGAACGGATTTGAGGTAGAGGACGATATCGATGTCAATGACAGAGGAATGAAATAAATAATAACATTACATAATAAACAAAGACAAAACAATAATATAAAGTATAAAATAATAAAAAATAAACAAAAATTTCAATGCAATACAAGACGAAAAAACAAAATGAAGAGACAAGAACATATTCCCTTTTTCTCTCATTTCATCTCTCTCAATCTACCTTCCTGCACCTCACTTACTCTCACCGCATCTCTCTCATTCTCTTTCTCTCCCGCTCCCTCCCTCTCTCTCACTCTTTTATTCTCTTCCTGTTCCCTTTTTCAAATGGGATTAAATCAGAATTTCGTTCAATATGCTAATTAATTGTTTTCGAAGAATATTTCACAAACATTGGACTTTCTTTGTTTTCCTGTTTTTATCTCCTTGAAGTTTTGTTTCTTCTTCTTCTTGTTTTGTACAAGTTTAGCTTCTTCTTCTTCTCAGCTCTTTCCTTCAATATGTTTTCAGTTGTTATTGTTTTTATTAAATTTCCTTTATTATTTTTTCAGTGTTGGTTTTGGTTATATTTCGAAATGTTTGGTTTATTTCATTGTTATTGTTGTTGTAATGGTTGTTGTTGAAATGTTTTTGTTTTTCATAATTCTTGTTTTTTTTTTTCATAATTGTTTTCCTTAATTATTGTTATTTTCATTATTCCCTTTGTTTTAATTAATATTTTTTTACTCCATTAACTTTGTTATTTTTTTAAATAATTTTTTTTTTAATTTCTATTTATTATTTCTATCTTCTTTCATCGTTCTATTTTTTGTTTGTTTGATTTTATCCATATTGTTATTTGAGATATTTTTTGAAATTTTTATTCTTCTTGTTTTTAAATTCTTATTTTAATTTTAATTCCCCTTCTTCATGTTGTCATCATTTCCCTTGTTGTGGTTGTTGTTGTTGTGTTTGTTGATGTTGTTTTTATTATTTTTGTTCTCTTGTCTCCCTGTGAATGAAACTCTCTCATCAAAATGTCATTTAAATTTGAACCTCTCCCTCGCTCCAAACGGCTACCAAATTGTTTGTCCAGTTTGTTCTCTCTCTCTCTCTTTATTTCCCTCACTATCACTCTTTGTCATCATCATTTCTCTTTCTCCCTTCCTGTCTCCTGTTTCTCCTCTGCAATTGTTGTGGACAGACATGGCCACGCCCCCTCTTCTACACGTTCATTCCTGGAATTGCAATGAATCCGACATTTAACTTGCTACAAACAAACATTGCATGTCTCACTATCTCACTCTAGTACGAGTCATTCTTTCTCGAACTTCTCTTTCACTCCCTCTTCGGGGATCTCATTCACTCCCTTTTCTACTCCCTCTCTCACTCCCTCTCTGACTCTTTCACTCCCTTTTCAACCCCTTTCCCTCACTCTCAATACATCGCTCCCACTTTCTCTCGTCTTTCATCCATCGCTCGCACGCTCATTGTTTTGGTTGGTTCGGTGTTTAGAATAAATTGTCCAAGGGCGAGAGAAAGAGAAGGAGGGAGAGAGAGAAATGCAACGATATGGTGAATGAAAGACAGAGATGGTGAATGAAAGACAGAGATGGTGAGATGAAAGCGAGATGAGAAGTCTGATAGAGGGAAAGCCAAAGTGAGATGGGGAGAAAAAGATTCAGACCGAAATGGAGAGATTGAAAGAGAAGGTGGAGAAGAAGAAGAGGGGATGAAGTAAATTTTGGTAATGAAAAAGAGAGAGAGAGGGAATGAAAGGGAAAGAAAAATAGAGAGAACGAGGGAGAGCGAAAGAGTTAGAAGGATTTGAATAGAGGGATCGAGATAGAGGGAAAGTGATAGAGCGAACTAGGAAGAGTGCAAAAGCAAGAGTTTGAAAAAAAATCCAGCGAGCAAGAGATGGAGAGAGGGAGAGAGAGAGACAGAAACCATGAGGTAGTTAGTGAGTGAGACGAAAAACGAAAAATCCAGTGAAAGAGAAGTTTTAAATTAATTTTTTGTTGAATGGTTTTTGTTTCCATTTAGATTGCAATCGCCGTTTTTCCCTCTCTATCTTTCATTCCCACTCCCAATCTCACTTTATTTCACTTCCACTCTCTCTTTCTTTCACTCCCTCTATCTCTCTCTAACTCTGACCCCTCTGCTCTGTTCTCTTTCTCTCTCGTCGACTGTTTGCTTAGAGTCTGATTCAGAAAAGTTTCCTCACAAAATCTTTCATTGAAATTAACATTTACTCGATTCTCTCATTGTTTTTTCTTCGTTATTGTAAATGTTTTTTTAGATTGAATTCTTTTTTTTTTTGGTTTTTGGTTTCTTTGTTTCACTTTTTGATTTGATTCTTTTATTTCTCTCTTTGTTTGGTTTTTTTGTATGTTTTTTTTTCTTTTGATATGACATGGGATATTGAAATTCGGTTGTCATGGAAGGAAAACCTCTGGAGAAATTAAACTAGTTGCGAAACTTATGTAAATAACGAAAAATAAAATATTATGAAAATAAGAAAAATAATAAAAGGAAATACAATAATAAAAAATTAACAAAAATAAAAAAAATATGATATGAAAAAAGAAAAAAATCATGAGAAAACTTAAGTGTAAAAAATACGGATGAAAAAAAAATTAGAATATTAAACAAATTTGTAATAAAATGTAAAAAAATAAATTTAATATGGAGTATAATGAATCATAGTTAATGAAATGACTTCGTTTCACGGAATTTGGGAAATGAGAACGAACACAGTAGAGAGAGAAAGAGACAAGTTGTTATATGATATAACTTATATCACTCACATATGTCTCTCTTCCTCCTTCTCTTTCTCTCCCCTGAATTCGCCATGTTCCGTGGCACGAAGTCATTTCATTATAATTATTTTTCATTTTATTTTTTTTTGCATTTACTTGTTTTCTTCTTTATCCTTTTTTAAACTTGTTTCTCATTTTTGCTTTCATACTATGTTTTTGACATTCTACATTTCTTCTTAATTTTTTTTTGCATTATACTTTTTTCACATTATATTTTTCTCTCCATTTATGTTTCTATTCATTTATTTTTTTCTTCATTAATTTTTTCTCAATTTATTTTTGTTCACATATTTTTTTCATTTTTTAATTTGAAATTTTTTTCATTATAATTTTTTTCTCATTTGATTTTTTTCTTATTTGATTTTTTTCATTATAATTTTTTTCTCATCTAATTCTTTTTCATTATAATTTTTTTCTCATTTGATTTTTTTTTCAATATATTTTTTTTACTCATTGGTTTCTTTTCAAATATTACTTTTTTGTATGCTATTTTTCTGATTTTATTTTTTTACTCATTTCATTTTTTTCCCATTAAATTTCATTTCTCGTTTTATTTTTTCACTTTCAGCTTATGTTTTTTTTTCTTTCTTTCTTCTTCATTATATTCTTGCGTTTTGTTTCTATTTTGTTGTATTTCTGCATTATATGATTTTATTTTGTTGTCGTTTTTCTTTTTTTTTTGTATATTTTTTTTTTTCGAAACCTCAGTTTCAATGTTTCAACAACTCGTTCTTGTTCAGCGAAGAAGGCAATAATAACAAAAACAATAAGAAGAAAAACAACAAGAAGAACAACAACAATAAGAACAAAAACAATAAGAAGAACAAAAACACGAGAAATGGCAACAAATGTTTGCGTGCATCTGGCAACACGGCAATGAGCTTTTCCACAGTTCGCCATGCAAACCAACATACTCACAAATATATGATGTGAGTGTGTGTGTGAAAGTCTACGCTTCGATGGAAGTCCATGTAGGTGAAAGAGTGAGAGCGTGTGCGTGTGGTAGTGTGAAGTATTGTGTGTGTGTATATGTGAGTTTGTATGTGTGTGTGTGTCTGCCAATACAAAAGATTCACTCGTCCTTCGGCCAAACCTCGCCATCGGAGGTCGTTCGTTCGTCTGTCCGCCCTTCTGTCTGTCCGTCCTTCATGCTGTCGGTTCGTCCTTCCGCCTGACTGTCCTCATGTCTGTCCATCCCTCAGTTCTCCTGGCCGTCCATCTCTCTATCCTCCTATCTGTCCGTCCGTCCTCTCCATCCATCCATCTGTCCGTCCGTTCATTGGATGTTCGTTGGTTCGGTTCGTTTGGCTGTTTTGTTTGTTTAAAATGCAAACAACGGATATCTAGATGCATGAAATGGAGAATTGTACTCAACTACTTCACTCACTATCTCTTTCCCTCACTCACTATCTCTTCCTTTCTTTCCCTCACTCTCTCTATCTCTCCCTCACACACATTCGCTCTCACGTAGTCGGCCGCATCGCATGGAATCGAGATCCGGGCACACGTTTCGTCCCCTCAGGCACTCAGTTTGGGCCACTAATTCTCTAATGAGGAAAATGAGTTCGCAGTCACGGCAAATTGGGTTTCAAATGATATTTTCTCTCCCTCTCTCTCTCACTTTCCCAGTGAGTCTATCTCTTTCTCAGCGACTCCATCTCTTTCCCACTCTATCTCTCTGTCCTTTTCGCTGTCTCTTTATTCTATTTAGTCTCTTGTTTGGTTACATTTCGCTAATGAGCAAGGATGGAAATTAAAACATTGTATAGATAATGATCATCATCGTGATGATGATGTTTATGATGATGTGGGAAATATGCAGGGAATTCGAGAACGAGACATTGAAAATCTGTGATAGGTAAACGTAGTGAGTGGGAAAGAGAAAGGTAGAAAGAGAGCAAAAGATAATTACGAAACACAACTTGAGGACACAATTAAGTTAAATTTCTATCTAGAAATGAGCAAAATTTAATATGCAACATTTTGAGAATTTAATATTATTTTGGAAGATTATTTGTATATTTCTCCCATTTGTTTAAGATTGTATGAATTTAATATATAATAAATTTAATTATTTTTTTATTTAATATAGAATAAATTAAATAATTATTATATAATAATTATAAAATAAATAATTATTTTTTCATTCATATATAAATATATTAATTTTTTAATTTTAAAACGTAATTTAAATAATAATTTTTTTTATACAAATTTAAATAATTTTTTTATTTTATTATTATTTATTGTTTTATTTTTTTAATGTTTATATTATTTATATTATTATAAGATGTATTTATTTTTAAGATTTTTATAGCAATTTGAATTATTAAAAATTTATCGATAAACGCAATACATGGAATTCCTTTTATGACCTGATTTTCCATTAATTTTCTGCTCATTCATGTATATTTTTTCTCGTTCAATGTCGTTCTCAATCTTATTTTTAATTCATTCCCTCCTTGTTCAATATTTCCATTTAATATTGTATTTGCGTTCTTTCTTATATTTCATTCTTATTTTTTCTGCTTTTTTTCTTCATTTTTTCTTCTTTTTCTTTCTTTTTTTCCTTTTTTCTCCCATTGACCTCCTTCCTTTGTGTCCGTTTTCCAGAGAAATTTCCTTTAATCTCCGTTATTTGAATCAATTTCTTGAATTATTTTTATCTCATCCCTTTGGACATTTTTTACAGTTAAACATTGTCTGTTTCGTGGTATTGAATTCTTTTCTCCATCCTCTTTGAGCCTCCCAACTGACCGTTTCCACTGTATTGACGTGATGTCATGTCTATTGGCTTTCAATTCGTTTGGACATTTGGGCAGAAATATCTTAAAGAATGCGAAGAAAGTAGGCTGAAGGATGAGGTTAAAGGACAACATCATAAGGATAAGAAAAATTAAAATAAAAAATGGACGATAATTAAAAACATCATGAGCATAAATAATATCATGAGAAAGAAGAATATCATGAGGAAGTATTTAATGAGGATGAAGAAAATTAATAACATGAGGAACATCATGAGGATAAAGAACGGCGAAGGGCAGAAAATTAAGATGAAGAAAATCAAGATGAAGAAAATAATGATCAAGAAAATTATGATCAAGAAAATCATGATGATCAAGAAATTAATTAATTTTCATGATTAAGAAAGAGACTAAAAGCACTCATTATGATGAAGGACTTGGAGTTAATAAAACACATGGAGATAATAAAGGACATGAAAATAATAAAAGACTACGAGATTATGAAGTACATCTTGATTATAATCAGAAAAAATACAAAAAAAAGTATATGGAGAAGATGATGAAAATTATGAAATCGGTCACAGAAAGATGATGATAATGAAGTAGATAATAAATACGAAGGAAATCGCCAAAAATCAAGACGACGATTAGGATGATGAAGTGGAAACCACATTGTTTTTGATGTCTTTGAAATTGTTGTTCTTGTAGACTTTTTTTTGTTGTTCTATTTTTGGTTGTTATTTCTCTTCTCATTCTGATTGTTATTTCTGTTTTTTGTTTGGGTTTCTACCTCTACTTGTTCTTATTCTCTTTATTGTTGTTCTATTTGTTGTTGTTCTCTTTATTGTTGTTCTACTTGTTGTTCTTCTTCTCTTTGTTGTTATTTTTGTAGTCACTTCGTTTGCCACATCAAAGAAATCTTTATTCTATTGTTGCAGATTTTTCGATTTCTGAAACCTAATTCAAGGAAAAAATGAGTCAAGGAGAAAATGGATCCAGGAGAAAATGGATTCAGGAGAGAATGGACCAATGAGAATGGATCAAGGAGAAAATGGATCAAGAAGAAATTTGAGGAGAGAATGGATCATTGAGAAAATGTAACAATGAGAAAATGGATCAAGGAGAAAATGAAAGTATTGTTATGGAGAATAGATCGAAGTTGATACAAACAAACAAATTTTCTATATACAACTTTCCATATGAAACAAGTTGGGGGAATTCAGAAATTAAAGGGGGGAAGTAGAGAAATCAAAGAGAAATCGAGAAATTGTGGAAATGAGAGACGACATTCATCGGTGGCAAATCAAAGGATTCAAAGCCGTTGTTGTTGATTCAAAAGCAAGGGCGAAAGCACAAGGACAAGAAGCTGAAGAAGATGAAGTCGATGTAGACGAGGTTGATGAGGATGAAGTGGAGGTTGATGAGGATGAAGGTCGTGGTACGATGATGAAAAAGGATTCAAAGACCAAGGAGGAGAAAGGAAAGGAAGTAAATGGAAGGGACGAAAAGAGAAGTGAAGGGAAGGGAATGAAAGAGTTAAGGATTGAGAGAAGAAGAATTGCCATTGTTCCAATTGTGGTTTGTATTCTTGCTGCTGTTGTTTCTTTTTTTATTTGATTGTTGCTGTTCTTGTTGATCTTGTTGTTATTATGGCTGATATTGTTGTGGTTTTCATTGTTTTCATTGTTGTTATTGACCTTGTTGCCTTTGCTGCCTTTGTTGCTATTGTTATTATTGTTGTTATAGCTATTGTTGTTCTTGTTATTTTGGTTCTTTTTATTGTTGTTCTTGCTTTTATTGTTGTTGCTGCTGCTGGAGACACAACTCTCTCAGAACAATGCAATTTTTCTCATTTCCCTGAAGGACTTCGAGTGAGTGCTTTGAATTTCTTCCAAAACAGTTGCGATGACGAAGATTGTTGTTTTCTTCTTCTTCTTCTTCTTATTGTTGTTAGTGTCTTTTATTGTTGTTGATTTTATAGTACTGTTTGTTCGTGTTTTATTCTTCTGTTTCTTTTGTTTTTATTGGGGTTTTTCTTATTGTTTTCTGTTTCGGTTGCAGTTCGCTGCTCTAAGCCATTAATGTAAATGACAGCAAAAAGTGTTACAACTACAACAACAAACATCAACTACAAGAACATCAACATCAACACCAACAACAATAACAATAACAACAACGTCTCCATCGACCGCAATAATAATGGTTCCAAAAGGAAGAAGAAACAATCGAAAGAATAGTTGGGGAAAAGAACAGGAAAAACTGAGGAAGTGAGTGAGAGAAAGAGATGGAGTGAGAGAAAACTAGTGAGGTATTGAATGAGAGAATGAGAGTGAGAGAATGAGTGTGAAGGATTGAGAGAGAGTGAGAAAGAGTGAAGAAGAAGAAGGAAAGAGTGAGAGTGGGAAAGAAAATGGAAATGCATTTGAGTAGCGATGCATGAGAGAATCGAATGCGAAATGAGGGCTTAAATGGTAACAAAAACAATGGCAACAAAACCTGGAACAACAAAACAAAAAAAACATCAACAACAAAGACAAAAACAACAACAACAATAGAAATATCAACAACAACAGAAACATCAACAACAGTTTGAACTATACAACAAGAATAAAAACAATGGCAACATTGAATACAATAACAACAACGTTAAGACCAATAACAACAACGATGATACCAATAACAACAATTACAACAATGCAACCATCAACATCCAACAATAGCTCTTGCATCAACATCATCAACAATGCCACACAACCATTGCATTATCGACCGATGCACACGAATACATAAACAAACAAACAACTAAACTCACACACACATATTAACACATCTCTACATACATGGATTGATGTTGATCGGTGCTGTTGCTGTTGATATTGTTGTTGATATTGCTATTGTTGTTACTTTCGTTATTGTTGTTGATTTTGTTATAGTAGTTGTTGTTGATATTCTTTTACTTACTGTTGTTGAAGCTATTTCTGAAGTTGGTTCTTTTGGTTTCAATATTGTTGTTGTAGTTGTTGCTGTTGTTGTTGTTTTGGTTTTGCTTACAATGTTGATGCTATTGTTTTATGTGCATACTCTCGTTGTTTTATATATGGTATCATTTTTGTTGCTTTATATATGGTTTTTTGTTGTTGCTTTTGATGCTTGCAAATTTTGTAGTTTTAGTAGAAGCTATTGCTATTTGTTGTTTGTTGGATTGTTGTTGTTGTTCTCGCTATTATTCTTATTGTTGGTGATAATATTTTTGTTGCTAATAATATTGTGGTTTTTGTTGTTATTATTATTATTGTAGTTACCATCATTACTGTTTTGTATCATTGTTGCTTTTGTTTAACTATACCATTATTGTTGTTAAACCTTTATTGTTGTTATACCGTTATTGTTGTATACCATTATTGCTGTTGCTATTGTTTTTACTACCTTGACTGATACTCTTGACTTTGGCTCCATGAGCCAACAATAGAAGAACGATGCAACAATGAGGAGGGAGGAAAATAAATGAGGGAAAATTAGGGCGAATAGAAAGAAAAGGCGAAAAGGAAAAGAGGAGACCGAACAGACGAGAATGAAAACAGGAGAATGGAGGAGGTGAAGAGCGAGGATGAAGTGAAGACAAAAAGATTCGGAGGATTCGTCGGATGTGTATCGCAGCGATAAACATCGTTGGGGAATTAAAAACATTGTCGGCGTTTGAGGAAATTACAAATGGACGGCGTTTAATGGAAGGTGATGGAAGATAATGGAAGGTAATGAAAGCCAATGTAAAGTAATGGGAGGTAATGGAAGTTAATTTGATACATGGAATAGGATAGGAATTGCAAGAGGATGGAATAGGATAGGAATTGCAAGAGGATGGAAACGAGGAGAGGAAAGAAGAAGGTAACGAGGAAGTGAAATAGAAACAAAAAAACTAGAGAGTATCATGAAGAGAAATGGATAGACAGAATCATGGATAAACAGTATTATGTTATCATGGGTAGATAGATAATTTGAGATAATCACAATAACAATACAAACTAATCGGAGGCTATTAATCTCAGAAATTTATAAAAATTATTATATATTTTTTTATATTAAATTAAATTTTATTAAATTAAATATTAAATTAAATATAAAATAAATATTAAATTTTTTATATTTTTTTATATTATTATATATTAAATTAAATATTAATACAAAGTTATAAGAAGAAAAATATGTTTTAGAAAGTGGAAATTTATTACAGGTAGTTATTTGGAAGATATTAATTTATTAGACGAAATTAATTGGAGTAATTAGTTATAGAAAATTAATAAAAGGAAACAATTTACAAGATAATTAATTAAAAGGAATTAATAAGTTCACATTGAAGATTAGAAGAATTTAATAGAAAAACATTGATCAAAATTAAACATTATAAAATTAATAAATTATTAATTAGAATGAGAATCGTGAAATTATTTTTAAAAAATTTTTGAAACGTATTATTACTAATAAATAAAAAATTAAAAATATTATTCTTAAAAAATAAAAGAAACTAAAATATTATTTAAAAAATTAAAGAAATAAAAATATTATTTAAAAAACGTATTAAAGAAAAATTAAAGGAAAAAAATATTTAAAAAGAATTATCATTTAAAAATAATAGATAATAAATTAACCAATTGAATTTATATGGAAGAATCGATGATGACGACGAAACAGGGAACATCTTGCTTTCATCGGTTAAAATCAGAGCAATTGCTAATGTGAATCCACCAAGCGATTAATGAGAGAAAGAGAGAGAGAGAGCTATTAACGGACGAATGGACCGACGAACACGAAGGATAGTAAAACAGATGTACGGTGCGGATAATGGACTAAATTGATCCAGAGACAGACAAACTGATGTCAAGACAAGACCAGGAGCCAAATTAAACAAGAGACAGATGTAGCAAGCAACGAGAACAAAGGACAAACGGTCCGGGAGTCGAAGATAATTTGGCCAAGAGATGAAATACATAGACAAGAGACAATTGGGCTGAGAGACAAGAGATAATATGGCCAACGGACGAAACAGACCAGAGACAATTGGGCCAGAAGACAAACGGTTGAAGGGAATCGAGTCAGAGAGACAATTGGTTAAAGGGAATCGAGGCAGAGAGACAATTGGTTAAAGGGAATCGAGTCAGCGAGACAAGAGACAAATTTAAGAAGAGACAAATATAATAAGAGACAAATGTACCAAGAGATGAACGGATGAAAGGACAAAGGGCTCATAGAAGGAGAGATCAGAAGACAACGGACTAATAGTAAGAGGGAAGGATAGACTGGAAGATAGAAGGACAGACAGATAGAGAGATGGACAAATAGACAGACAGGCCAACTGATAGACAGACATTTGAAGGGATCAACGGACAGACAATCGAAAGGCAAACAACTGCATGCTGTGCGTCTTCGTCCTTTGAACCACGGCGAGTGGATTAATGTGTATCCATGTCGTTCGATGTCTGTCCAACTGACTGTCTGTCCAATTGTCTGTCTCTTGTTGTTATTCTGCGAAGTGTCCACGGGTGCTGAAATCCCAGTGGGAGGCAGACAGAGAGGGGGAGGGAGGAAGAGGGAGGAAGAGGGGAGATTTAAGGAGAAAGGGAGAGAAAGACAGAGAGGAAGATTGAGCTTAACACGATTTCTTCGCATTTACTTGCCATTCACAATCACGATGCGCCATTGACATACTCCACAATTGCCAGTGGCACTCTCGCTCTATCCCATTCACTTTCTTTCCATTTCCCATCTCTTCACCTCCCTCTCCCCCTCTTCATCTCCCTCTCTTTCTATTCACCTCAATCTCTTTCTCTTCATCTCCCTTTCTCTATCATCCTCGTCATCCCTTCTTCTCTTGAGGTTTATTTTTAGCTATTTCTCACAAGAGGTTTCTTTCTTCATCTCTTTCCTCTCTCTCCCCTCTTTCTTTCTATTTTTCCACACAAGTGGTTTCTCTTTTCCCTTCAGCCGCACAAGTGGTTTGGCTCTGGTTTCTCACAGCTGGATTTTTCTTTTCTCCTCTACCTCTCTCTCTCTCTCTCACAATCTTAACCTCTCCTTGTCGCCCTCTCCTTGTCGTCGTCTTCTCCTTGTCACCCTTTTCTAAGATTTCTCTCCATCATCCAACGACTTGAAGGAGGATTTAAAGAGGGCGATCGTCGTCAGTGGCCAAGCAAGAGGAGCCCAGTTAGTAGTCTTTTGTCCTCTTCAAACTCAACCCTTCTCATTCTCTCACCCTCTTTCTCATTTTTTTCTTCTACTTTCGCTACTTTGTCCACTCACTTCGTTCTTTAAACTATATTTGTTTCTTTCTATTCTTTCATTTCTTTCTACTTCTAGTTCAAGAGCTGAAAAAATACTACAACAATTGGAACTTCAACAATAACAATTGGTACTACAATAAAAACAACAACAATTAGTACGACAACAGCAACAATTAGTACGACAACAACAATTAGTACGACGACAACAACAATAACAACAAATGACCATCGTCAAACTCGTGAAGCAGTCGATCCATCCAATTAGTTTTGTATGAATTGTAATTAGGAGACGATGGTCGAATGCGACGCTTTCTGTCTCCCTCTCTCTTCAACCCACTCTCTTCATCCCTCCCTCTTCCCTCTATACTTGTTCCTTTCTATCTCCTTTCATCTCTCACTTCTTTCCTCTCCTCACTTTTCGTCAACAATGTTTCTAATGCGACGATCGGTGGCGTACGTTGATTGATTTGTATGTAGTTTGCAACGTTGAATTGCCGGATTGATCAATCAATTGAACGATTGATCGTATGATTGATTGATTGGTTGGCTGGTTGGCTGTTTGGTTTCCTTCTGCATTCAATGAAAAATTCGTAGCCATGATGCGAAAAACGACGAAACCGCACATGGAACGAATTGATATTTATGGACCAGTCAGAGGAGAGCGATGGAGAGAGATGGAAACGAAGCTGCGGTAAATGAGAGGACATGAGTGAGATCAATTGAGGGAGGGAGAGAGGGAAAGGAAGAGGGGGAGAGCGGATGAAAGGATAGAGACGATGAAAGGATAGAGAGGGAGAAGGATGAGCGACAGCAGCATAAATACGTTTGATTTCTGCTCAATTTCCTGACAGCGGGAACGTGCTTGATGAAAGCATCGTGGTAAGTGACGATTGTTGCCCTACAGTCGGTCCTGCGCTGGAACTCTCAGAAGATCTCTTCAATTTTATTCCTATCAATTGTGTTCCTATCAATTTCTTACCTATAAATTTCTTACCTATCAATTTCTTTCCTATAATTTTCTATCCATTCAATTTCTTTTCTCTGGATTTCCTACCTCTCGTTCTCCTTCTTTGAAGAATCATCTCTTTTGAAGAATCCCGATGACTTGCAACCTTGCAACAACATGAAGAATCCTTCACTAGTCATCTCTTTAACGATCCTTTTGGGCTTCCATCAACATTTTCTCATTCCTTCAACTTATTTTCCTTCTCTCAACCTCTTCTCAACTTCTTCACCTTCTTCTCAACTTCTTCACCTTCTCACAATCTTCTCAGACTCCTATCGTCCTCCTAATGAGAGGCTCCAAATCGCAACGAGAAAATGAGGAGATACCTAAATATAATTCTTCTTCCATCTCCCTCTACCGCTCTCCATCTCTGATTTCCAACGCCCACTCGTCGTCTTCCAGATGAGTCTGAAAAGGCCTCGAGCTGAATGTAGCGAACTATTCAAGAGGCAGATAGATAGATAGTGCGAGCAAGAGAGTGAGTGAGAGGGAGATAGTGAGCAAACTAGTGAGGAAAAGAGCGGGAAGGAAAATCGCCGAAAAACATGTCAATCAGCGAAACATCTGCAAAATTCATATTCATGCGGAAGAGGGTGAGGATGAGAGAGGTGGAGAGAGAGAGAGGGGGAGTGAGGAGTGAAGAGATGAGAGAGAGAGGAAGAGTGAAGAGTGAAGAGAGAGGACGAGTGAAGAGAAGAGGTAGCAAGAGGAAAGAGAAAGATAGAGTGAGGGAAGGAAGGTGCGGATTGAATGCTGCGGTTGGTTCGTGATGTCAAAAACTCATCCATTCTCATCAAGAAACTTCTCTACCAGCCTCATTCAGCAACATTCTCCATCTCTTTCCCTCTATCAACCTTCTCTCCCCCTCTCTTTCCTCTATCAACTTCCTACCTCTCCTCTCTCTCTCTCTCTCCGTCTCCTCCACTCCCTTTTGGTTCCCCGAACTCTGTCGAACCCGAAACCCATGGGATCAAAAAAGGGAAATGAATAAATTCCATAATTTGTGCGAACCGACATGACATCAGCAGGAATCGTGCTCGTCCCAGGGAAACCACAGGGCAGGGGGCGTGGCAGAGAAGGTAGGGAGGGAGAGGTTTGTTCGCTGAACATAAAACCGCATATGCGAATTATTGTAATCGATGGGACCCTCCGGTTCGACTAACTACATACATACATAAATACATATGTAGACTCGTTTGCATGGCGATGATGCCGATGATCTATGGAGCCAAGGAGAATTGAGAGTGAAGAGAGGAGAATTGAGAGAGAGAAGAGAGGAAAAAAGTGGTGGGAAAAGAGGAGAACAAGTGGTGGGTAAAGAGAGGAGAAATTGGAACCAGTGGGAGGTTGATGGGATTTCCTTTTTCTGGTCGCTTTCACTTTGGCTTTTCGGCAGGAAAATTATAATTCAATGATACTAGCTATCAGTTTTTGTTCATGTTGTTGATGCGGTGGATGGTTGTTGCTTTTGTTGTTGTTATTGTTATCTTTGTTGTTGCTTTTTTTTGTAGTTGTTATGTTTTTGTTGTTGATTTCATTGTGCTTTTCTGTTATTTCTCTTGTTATGATTCTTGGTATTCATTTTGTTTTTATTTTTTGTTATTATTCTTGTTGTTATATTCTGTTATTGTTATATT
Organism: Coelopa frigida; assembly: GCA_017309665.1. Taxonomy (NCBI): domain Eukaryota; kingdom Metazoa; phylum Arthropoda; class Insecta; order Diptera; family Coelopidae; genus Coelopa; species Coelopa frigida. Next base: position 2,840,147 of record CM029563.1, on the reverse strand, counting down.
GTTTTGTTATTGTTCTTGTTTTTGTTGTTGTTTTTTGTTGTTATTTTTGTTGTTGTCTTCTTTGTTGTTGTTGTAATTTTTTGTTATTGTTCATGTTGCTCTTACTCATATTATTGTGTTATCCTTTTTGTGAAAGCCTCTTGTTGCTTGCGAATGAAAGGCACGTGTGGAAGACAGAGAGAGAGAGACGGGATGAGCAAGACAGACGTGTGTTTCTGTTACATTAATGTCGAGTTCACTGAACAGGAATTCACAGGAAGAGAGGGAGAGAGAGGGAGAGAGGAGTAGACAAGGGTAGGGAGAGATGAAGAGGGAGAAGAAGACAAAAAGGTAGACAGAGAGGTAAAAAGAGAGGTAGATATAGGGATAGTAAGAGAGGTAGATAGAATAGTAGAGTAGAAAATCATTAAAAGAAAGAAAGGAAGGAAGGAAGAAGAAAACAAGAAAAAATGAGGAAGCAGAGCTGAAAAGGTATCTTCAGGAGATGAGGGACAAAGGAAGAGAAAGAGCTAGAGGAAGAAACTGAGAGGAAGAAAGAAAGCTACATGAATGAAAGATAAACTTATCGTCCATGTTTATCGAATATAGGTTTTGATGGACCATCGATGATGACAGCGTCAAGGGCCACAGGACATCGGAGACAGATAGAACAACGAAGGCATCCTGGACGGATGGAAAGGATGTTGGAGAAAGAAGGCTTCATGAAAATCGAATCGGTATCCTGAACATTGAAAAGGATGCTGGACATAGAAATCATTTCATGAATTCCGATATGCGAAGAACGATGGCATCCTCATGCCATGACGAAGGTATCCTCCAGAAGAACAAAGGCATCCTGAAGAAGGAAGGCATCCGGAACATGGGAAGAATCCTGAACATGGGAAGATTCCTGAACATCGAAAGCTTCCTGAACATGGGAAGAATCCTGAACATGGGAAGCATCTTGACCTGACCCAAGGCCTCCCAGCCTATCGTGTATAGTATACAGAAGACTATGACTATGAAACCCCAAGAGTAGGAGAAGCGGTCAGCAGGACATCATATTAAGAGGAGTCCATTGGGCTTGGACCATGTTATAACAATGGCCAAGTGGGACTGTGGTCAGAAGGAGGAAGTCGGAGGATGAGAATGAGGAAGGAGAAGTTGAGGAAGGAGAAGTCGAGGAAGAAGAGATTGAGGAAGAGGAAGTGGACAAAGGGGTCCAGGAAGAGGAAGTGGACAAAGAGGTCGACGATGAGGACATCGAGGATGAGGAAAGTCGATGATGATGAGGTTGAGGTCGAGGACATCGAGGATGAAGACGAGGATATCGAGGATGAGGCTGTGGTGGATGAGAAGGATGAATTGTCAACAGAAAATATATTGCAGATCCTAAAGCTTAACAAAAATCGAGATTTCACTTCCGCTTCGGCGTTGTTCGTTCATCCGATGCGATGCGACAAAGTGAACCGGATGTCATTACATCATTCATGCAAAGCACAGCAAAAGCAATGGGCAATGAGAACAAAAACGTTGGAGAACGAGAGGGGGAAACCACAGAGGGAGGGAGAGGGAGTTAGAGAGATATAGAGGTAGGGAGAGAGAGAGGGACAGATGGAGAGAGGGAGAGCGAGTGGAAAAACGGTTGCCTGTTGTTCGGTTTATCGGAAAAAGGTCCTTCCGCTTGTTAGATGGAAGATAACTGACGGAAATTGCTTTGTTCGAACACAAATATCCCCCAAAATACAAACGCCCAGCCCAGACATCAACACAAATATAATAAAAAAAATGACAACAACAATGTAAATAACAACAAAAAGAACAACAATGAAAATAATAAAAAAAGAACAACATTGAAAATGAACAACAAAAACAACAAATATAATGACAACATCATGAACAATCCTAACAATAACAACAATGTCAACAATGACAATAAGGAAATTGTAACAAAAATAATAAAAAAAAACTCGAACCAACCAACCACAAAAATAACAACAACAATAACAACAACAATAACCACAACAATAACAAAAGCAACAACAATCACAACCATCACAACAACATTAAATAAGCATTAAAATAATAATTCAAAACTTGTTATCCTGTTGAGTTCACATTCGTCCTTTATCTTCCCGAAATTATTTGGACGGAAAAAGGACGAGCGAAATAAAAGGACAAGCGAAAAAAAGGACAAGCGGAAAAAGGACAATAATAAAAAAAAACGCGAAAAACAAAAAGGACAACGAAAATTCAATAACAAAAATTAAATGAAAGTGAAATGATATAAAAATGAAATTAAATAGAAATGAAAATAAAAGAGGATAAATAACGTGATATGATTTAAAAATTAAATTAACAATTAAATTAAATATTATAAAAAAATAAATGATGAAATTAAATAAGAATGAAAATAAAAAAATTACTTCAAAACGAAACTAAATAAAAATATTAATAAATTAAATAAATAATACTTAAGTAAATATGAATTTATGTATAAAAATGAAGCAATGAATTAATATTACAACGATTTTTACACGATTTGTTACGATTAAAAAAAATGAAAAATAAGAACAAAAATACATTAAAAAAATAATAAAGAACAAGAAACAAAAATATAAATACAAAGATAAAATAAATACTAGGAAAAAATCAAATTTATACGTAGAGATCAAAAATTAATTCAAACACAGGTAAAAATCAACTCAAACTACCGATAAAAGTGGAAAATGATAGGAAATAAACAGAAAAAAATTATGGGGAAAAAATGATAAAAAAAATTATGATACAAATGTATCCTAAAAATGTATGTTAAAAAACTTATGATAAAAAATCATCAAAAATAAAAACAATAAATAAATAAACAAAATATTTAAAACGATTGCGGAGCGGCATCCGGAAAAATATGCGAAAGTAATATCTGTACAAAATATTCGTACCATTGTTTTATCGGTATTTCTGTAATGCTATGCGTGGGATCAGGATGTGGAAAGGATAACAAAAAAATTGTTGTTGATTTTTTTTTACATTATCAATGGGAAGGGATTTCTTTCTTTTGCGCACTCGATTTATTTGGATTCGATGTGGAAGTGGATTTTTTGTCAAATCAATTCGAGGAATCGCACGGAAGCTGTGGATTTTCGATTTCCATCAGAGGTCATGGAGATGATGGAATGAGGAGAGAGAGAGAGAGAGAGAGAGAGAGAAAGAGAGAGAGAAGAAGGGAGAATGAAAGAGAACGAGATTTGTTTCAACAATGTCCACAAATGTCCTTTCACAGATTTTTACGCATTTTCCAATTTAATTCACTTCGATCACTTTGCATAATGGTTTGAGAATTTCAATCGTCATCCTTTTTGACCCTTTGAAGTTTAAATAAATCTTTGAAGTTTAAATAAATCTTTGGGAAATTGATTCCCGATTTGTAAATGTAATACATCCAGATTAAATACGAGATATTTTCTCATTTTTTTTTATTTCTCAAACTTATCTTTTTGTGAACGAAGAACTGCATTTAAAATCCAGTTCTCTATCTGTCTGTCTGTCCATCCTCCTGTCCTTAGTTCTATCAGTCTATTCCACTGAATAAATGCAGAAATGCAGGTGAGTTCGACATACCAACAACAAAAACAACAACTGATGCTGCCATGTCGCAGTCTTCTTTGACCGGACACGGAACCTGAATCGAAATCAGAACCAAAACCTCTCGTTCTCTTTTTTTTCACCTCATATTCTTCTCCTCCTCCTCTTCTCTTCCCCTCTTCTCTTTCTCTTCACCTCTTCTCCTCATCCTCCCAACTTCATCCTCTTCTCCTCATCCCCTTCACCATTTTCTGCACTCAAAGGAAAAATGAATTGGAAATTCTGATAAGGAGCAACGATAACAAAATCGTGCTTCAAACGGTTCTCTTTCGCCGGCGAACAGGAACCAAGTGGAATTCTTTTTTTTTTCCTCTAACTACACACACTCGCATACTCATACACTCTTACACATATTCATACAGCCCACATACACATGTCTACATACGAGGGAAACAACTTAAATGAAATCAAAGCGAATTCCAAAACTGAATCTGAAATGATTTTCATTTATGTGCAAGAGGTTTTGAATGCTAAAAACCATGGGGGACGGACGGACAGATGGTGGGATGGAAAGAAAGATGGACAAATGTATGGATGGACGGATGGATGGATGGAGGAACTTGTGATCGGATAGATGGAGCATTGAACGAACATTGTATGGAGCTATAATGAGGGAGGTTGCAGGATAGACGATGGTCAGGTCCATGTGGTTCTAAAGAGCTGACGACTTTGTTGACGAAGGTCGAAGGAAGGAAATTAGTCCATGATTGAGAAAAAAAAGAATTGAGTATAGAAATATTTTTAGCTGATATTAGAGTATATACCATTATACCATGGATACAAAATTATTTGTTTTACTTTTTTCCTATAATAATTTAACTAAAGTCACTATAAATTAATATTAGAAGAGAATACCTAATATACCAATATGCCATAAATCAATAATATTACATCGACTAAAAAATATTTCTTAAAGTCTATATAAGATAATATGTAAAAATTATACCATCATATTCCGTATAGCTCCTCCAAAGAATAATAATCTCCAACAGGAAACTACTGCTTGAGGAATCAGAAGATATCGTAAGAGGTGAAGCAGTTGAGGGGAAAATGGAGCAATCAAAATGGAAAATCAACAAACAAAGAGAGGAGAATTATCAGAAAAAGAAAGATGGAAAAACGAAAATGGAAAAATTAGAAAAACAACGACAACTAGAGGAAAGAAAAACAAAAGCCAAAAAAGGAAACAGAAAGAGAAACCAAAGAAAAATAAGCAAAAATCAAAGAACAATCCAAAGAAAAAATGAGGGAAAAAATATAGAAAAAACTAAAGAAAACAAAGAAAAAAATGAGAGAAAATGGTAAAAATCTGGTGGTAAAATAAGAACACAAAGGAGAAAACGTACACCGAGATTGAAAAAAGGATACAGAGATTGAAAAAAGAACATAGAGATTTAAAAAAGACAAAGTGATTGGATAAAGGACACGAAGTTTGAACAACAACAAAAAAAATAACACAAAGGTGGAAGAAACAGGAATATTGAGGATAAAAAAAAGACACAGAAACGGAAAACAAAAAAAAAAATAAAGAGATGAAAAAAATATAAGAATACAAAAAAAGGAAAAAACACGAAAGGTTAAAAAAATACACGGAAGGATAAAAAAGAATATACGGAAAGAAAAAAGCGAATGCAGAGGTAGAAAAAAAAATACAGAGAAGAAAAGGACGGAGGAGAAAATGTGAGGGAGGAAAGAAACGTCAGCATAATCGAAGACGGAATTGAGCCGAGTAGAAGAATATGATATCGCATGCCTGGTAATGAGAATGCATGGAATATTTTTGCACTGAATGCAGAAATTTTACGCAAAGGTAGAGACAGAACGAGATGTAGTGAATGAGAATGTGAAAAAGAAACAGAATTCCAATCCGACAAGCCTTTGTAACTACTTTTCCTGTTTTTCTCAAACTTCTCTCTCTCAATATCAAAGGAAAACGATTCTTATCGAGAATACCTAAGAGGAAGAAGAGTGTGAGAGAATGATTGGGAATGCAAGAGAGGGAGAGGCGAAATGAAAGAAGGAGAGATTGATAATGCAAGAAAAAGAAGGAGAAATGGAGAGTGCAAAAGAGGATATAAATAGGAAATGCCTGCTTCTCATTCTTATAATCAATGCGAGATAATTTCAATGAGTTCTTTCCGATATCAAAGGAATGAATCCATGTGAGAAAGGAATTCATGTGAGAGAGACAGATGAGAGGGCAAAAGGAGGAGAACGGATGGAATGAGAGATGATATGGAATGATGTGAGGATGAAAAGGAGAAGGTAGATGCAATGTGAAATATTTGACGTTGATTGGAAAAAGTGGGAGTTTTTACGAGTTATAGTTGAATTCTTATATTTTCTAAAAAATATTAAATTTCAAATTTTTTTTTCATATAAATAAAAATTTTTCAAATATTCCTTTCTAAAATAAATAATATTCTTAAAAATACTTAAAAATATTTTATCAACTTTTTCATACAAGTTTTTTTTTAAATTTATTATTTCGAAAAAAATTAATAATTTTGTTATTTAAAAAAATTTTAAATTTAATATTTTCGAAAATTTCAGATTTTTTTTTAGATTTTTTTTAAATTTCTATTAAATTTATTTTTATATTAAATTTTTAATATATTATATTCTGTTTATATAATTTTAAATAACATATATTTTTTTAAATTATTTTTTATTTTTTTTGTTTTAATACATTCTCCCATATTGAAATTTTTTCTCTCTTGTTAAATTAATAAAATTTTCTCACTATTCAATGGTCTTTGATTATTTGTTCCACTTGAAAACTTTTCAGTCTGTTTCCCATTCATTTGGAACAATGAAATTACCAACCGCATCGAAACACATCCCATCCTTCCTCAATCTACTCTATTCCTCCTCTTTTATCCAATTTCTCTCTCGGTTCCTCCTCCCTTGGCTCCGCCTCCTTTTCATTCATTCATTCAATTTCTCTTGGCATCATTTTAAGTTGCATTTTCTATAAGCAAACTCTTCAATTATGCTCCCATTCAGAGAGAGATTGACCGAGAGGTGAATAAAGAGAGAAGGAGTGAGTGAAAGTGGGATAGAGAGTGAGACAAAGAGAGAGATAGAGTGAAGCAGATAGTAATATAGAGAGAAGAGATGAGAGAGATGGAAGGTGGGTTGAGTCAGTGGCAGGTTTCTCTTCTTCTCCTCAATTCAATTCGTTTTCCTATTTCGACAATTTTTGTTAATTTCATACCACGACACGATGCCCCTCAAGGGCTTCCCTCTCAACCCAACATAGTCAACCCCTCAACCCCTTAAGGCCTCCCCCTGAACCCACCCAAAGGCCTCCCCCTCTCGCTCCCTCCACCAATTGGCCCCACCTCTCTCTGTCAATTGCTTTGGCTTTGGATTTCGTCCTCCGAAAATGAATGGTGCACAGATGTTGGAAACGAACCGACGGGAGGCGAATTGGACGACGACAACGACGATGTAGAACTGACCGTCCGAAATGAACATTTCCTGAATGGCTTTTAATTAAATGCGTTTTCGTTGGCTTCATTTGCCACGAATTAGGTCCCTTTCATTGGGAGAGAGATCACAGGAGGTTGAAGTGGTAGAGGAGGTAGAGGTTTAGATTTGGGAGGGAGAGAAATAGGATGGTGATGGTCAGATGGTAGAGAGCCAGAGATTTAGAGGGCCATAAGGTAGAGGACCAGAAGGTAGAGAACCAGAAGGCTGATGGTCAAGTAAGCTGAGGAGGAAGCAGAGTTTTATGAGGTAGAGTACCAGAGAGGCAGAGATACAGAGAGACAGATGGACAGAGAGATCCAGAGGACAATGAACAAAAAGGAAACGGGAACCATTGGACAAGGGAACCAGAGGAAAAGAGAACCATTGGACAAGAAGAGGGCACAGGAACCAGAGAGACAGAGATCCCGAAGCAAAAGAGAACTCAGGGCCCAGGGAGTCAGCGAAACCAAAAAAGGATGATGAATCCAAATGGGAAGTTGAGACACCACGAGGCAGAGCAATCGAAACTGCAGTTGGGTCCAAGAGGCGGAGGCAGCACTGCATCAACTTCAGAGTGAAACCAGTGGCTACCAAATGGCTTCATGGTCATCCTTTGACCATGGTTTCACCGTTCTTTGGCCATGGGTCCACCATCATTTGGTTGCAACTTGTCCTTCCTTTGGCTATGGAACTACCGTCCTTTGACGATGGTATCTTCATCATTTGGTTATGGCTTCTCCATCCTTTGACCATGGCTCCTCCATCCTTTGACCATGTCTTCTCCCCCTTTTGACCATGAAGTGAGTGTCGGCGGCCTCAACTCGGCTCTGAAGTTCGCTCTGGGCCGGTGGATTTGATTTCGTTACCGTTGCTGAATTGGATTAGATTAGATAGATGACTGAGGCGACGAGGATGAGCAAAGAAGATGAGGTTGGGGAAGAGGATGAAGGACGAGAATGGGGAAAAGGTAGAGTGATGAGAAAGAGAAAGGGGATAAAGAAGAGAACTAGGATGAGGAAGACAGAAAGAGAAGGGAAGAGGATGATGACGACAACGAGGATGGAGAACGAATAGCGATGGAATGATGTCGACCGTTATCCGATCTGGTCGACAAACGCATCAACGTCGTCAACCGCCGCAGATTTGATTTGCAGGACATCATGATACAAGGACTCAAGGACACCATGATGACACGAGAACACCAGGACACAACGAGAAGTCGGAAGCCTCAGGTCTGACGTCGAAATCATATTCAGACAGAAAGGACAAAAAGTTATTTCATTTGCTGCCGTCAGTTTCCGACGTGGCGCGAAGGAATTTCATTTGGACAACGTTGAGGATGAGTGTGAGTGTGTGTGTGTGAGAGGTGTGTGTGAGAGGTGTGTGTGTGAGAGGTGATGTGACAGTGTGAGTTGTTGTGGTGGTGGTGTGAGTGATCCATGTCCATGTGAATTGTTGTATCAATGTGAGTTCTGGTCGACTGTGTTTGTGTTTTTATTTTCCATCCAATGCAATGAAACTTTTCGCTCGAATATTTTCCTGGGTTTTAAGGTGATGTCCGAGAAATAAATCCAATGAAATAAATCCTTTAGTCGGATTTGTTGAGAATATTTGTGAATATTCGTATTTTTAATTAGAAATTTTCACTGCCCATGGTGAGGGATTTATTTCGAAGAGAATGAGAAATTTCAACATCCTTCGATGGGGAGGAGATTTCAAAATGATGTAAGATTTCTCCAATGATGGTTGATTTTCCAATAATGGAAGATGTTTCAATTGATGAAGGATTTTTCAATTGATGAAACATATCACAATGATAGAAGTTTTTTCATAGATGAAAGATTTACCCAATGATGCAAGATTTATCCAATGATAGAAAATTTATCAAATTTACCCAATGATTCAAGATTTTCACAATGATTGAAACTTTTCACAATGATACAATATACTCCATTGATGGATTATCCTTCGAGAGATTTTCTTCATCCCCAACCGACCGACAGCTGAGTTAAATAAATTAAATTTTCACTCGAACAGGATATTACAAAGTCTCCGATTTCCTCTTCTTTATGACCTGTGATGTGTTTCTTTATGGCCTTCAACCCGGAAATAATACATCATACATCATGACATCAACACCTGTCGTCAGTCCATTTCGACACGAAATCCAAATGAATCCTTCTATGCATATGTAATTGTCTCTCACTCTCTCTCTCTCCTTCTCTTTGTATCCCAGTCTCTCTCTCTCGCCTTCTCTTTGTATCCCCTGTTTCCCTCTATTTCTATCTTTTAATTCACTTGTTGCAACCGAAGGATCAAATGTTTTTTTTTTTTTTGTTTCTTCTCTAGATGCATCTGTTGTTTTGCGAAAACAATATACAATATATAATATTTTATTAGAATTTTATGCAAATTCACACAAGAAATTGAATTTATATCCTCACTATGAAATTTATATCCTGGCTTTAAATCGATGACGAGTTTCCACAGATTTTGTTTCACAAACATGATGTTGATGAAGATTATGATGTTGTTGACGACTCCAATGGGAATGATATTGTTGTCATTGTCGTTATCATTGTTGCTGTTGTAATCATTCATGGTCCTTGTAGACCTTGTCGTCGTCCTCTTAATGCTTCTTGTTGTTATTGTTGTCTATTGTAGTCGTTGTCATCCTCCTTGGCATCATAAATTCTTTAATCCTTCAATAAAACACAACATTTTACTCAGTTGAAAGGGGGCCAGCGGTAGAAAAAGGGAGTGAGGGAGAGACAAAGAGAGACAGAGGGAGACAAAAACAGACATAGGGAGAGACTAATAGGCAGATAGAAGAAGTGATGAAGAGAAAGAGTGGGAATTATAAGGTTATTCTGCCTCTTCATGGTCTTCGTCACGCCTTCTCATCTCTGCTGCCTCATCATTGTCTTCATCGTCGTTGTTGTTGTCTCCATCCTCCTTCAGTTTAGACTGCATCCACCACATTTAATTTCCGTCTGAAGGGGAATTTATCGTCGCACCATAAACAAGAACAAAAACAATAACAAAAACACGAATAACAAAAACACCAATAACAACATAGTGGTCATCATCATCATCATCAAAATTAAGAAGATCAACATCAAACAGATCATCGTCAATGAACACATTATCATTATGATAATCATCGCCAAAATCAAAACCAAAAATATAAAAAGGAACAACAATAACAAAACAACACTAACAAAAACAACACTAACAACCACAACAACAACACCATTAACAACCTTTCCATCATTCAGAAATTCTCGTTTCGTACAAAAACTCCATCATTATCGTCATCAACATGAACATCATCACTGTAATCATCGACCGGATGACTTTGGAAATTGTTGACTCAGACTTCATATTCTCCCTCTCTCTCTCACAGGCCTTCTATCTCTCTCTCTCTCATCGTCCTTTTATCTCTCTCTCACTGTATTTTCCTTCTACATCGCTCTCTCTCACTCCCTCCCAATAAGACCAAGAAGACTTATGAAGCCACTTAGGATGTTGTCTAAAAGCGAGGAGGAAGAAGAGTATGAAGCAGGAAAGGAAGAAGAGTATGAAGCAGGAAAGGAAGAAGACGAGAAAGAGGAAGCAAATGAAGAAGAACAAGAATCTGCTGTTAATGGCCAGTCGAATGAATTTTCTCGGAAGTGTATTTTCTCCCAGTGTAAATTGAATGATGATTTCATGAGGAAAAAAAACAAAAAAATAATGGAAAAAAAAAATAAAAATAAAAACTCAATTTCAAATATTTATTTTAAGATGTGAGAGGTGAAAACATTGCATGGGAAATTTATTACAACAACGTCTTGGTAAATTGGCGATGGAAATTGAGGGGGAAGGAGAGGGAAGAGGAAGAGAGAGAAGGCTGAAGGAGACAGTCAGTTTGTAAAAAGGAAAATCAAAAATTCAAAGGAATTGTACGAAAGAGAAGATAAGAACGAAGCATGAAATGCTTTTTGATCAAGCTCGATGATGGATGGATCAAGGGATGGATGATTCGATTAATGAATATATGGATCGATGAAATGAAGAAAGGATGGACCGATGGAAGAGCGAATAGATGGAAGAGCGAATAGTTGGAAGAGCGAATAGATGGAAGAATCGATTGATAAAAGAATCGATGGATGGATGAATGAATGGAAATTTCACTGGAGCAGGTTTTGCAAACGTCGGAAAAAGCTCTGCAGGGATTCCATTGTTTACGTGAAACAAATCAAAGCGATGCCAACAACTTGGCCGAAGTCAACGCATGCAAATCAAGGACTCCGTCAAGCACTAGTCCTTGTCCTGATGGGACGAGGGTCGATGCCTGATGGCCAAGGACTGATGGAACGAGGCCTGATGTCCAAGGACTGATGTCCAAGGACTGATGGAACGAGGCCTGATGTCCGAGGCCTGATGTCCGAGGCCTGATGTCCAAGGACTGATGTTTGAGTTTGGATGCCTGATGTTCGAATTTTGATGCCTGTTGTTTGAGGTCTGATGCCTGTTGTTCGGTTCCTGCTGCGTCGTCCTGCGACGTCCCATGACGAGTGGTCGCCCCCATCCCTGGAGCTCCTTCATTTGAATTTTCCATTTCCAGTTCAATTTCTATCTTTCGCTCTACCTTCATCTCTCAAAATCTGCCCTTCGTCGTTCTTCAATTTCTCTTCCTTCTCTGTCTCTCTCTCCCTTTCTCTTCCTCTCACTCTCATTCTCTCCCTCTTTCTAACTGCTGACCGATTTCTTCTGTCTCTGCGAACTTTTTCACCCACTTTGACTCGAAGGGAAGTCGAATCGAAACTAAGTTGAATCGAAGATGAAAGGAAAGAGAAGGAGATAAGATGAAGGGAGAGAAGACATGCGACAAAAATTTTGTGTGAGACCCAGATAGAGAAAGAAAGAGAGAGAAAGAGAGATTCAGCACGTGACTTCGAAGGTTCTTCCATCTCGTTTTAGGACATTTTTCATGTTTTTGCCCAAGTGGAAAGGAAACATCAAAGCATTTTAATTGTTCGACCCAGAAGCAAAAGGCCAAGAGGGAGATCGACCAATTGAAACAGAGTGGGAGGGAGAAAGAGAGACAGTGGGAAAGAGAGAAAGAGAGAAAGAGAGAGACAGAGAGAGAGAGAGGACGAGTGGTCTGCCGTTGGCAGGTGTGAAATGGACGAATCTGTCGACCAGAAACGTTGGCCATTTTGTGGGAATTTTCCTCGGTCTGCATGGGGTATTTTTTTGGGATTTCTGTGGTGAACCGGAACAAGGCTCTGAGAGAGAGAGGGAGAGATATGTGAGAGGGAGAAGGATGTAGGATAAGAGAGGGAGAAAGGTTGAGGGAGAGAGAGAGAGATGAGGACAAATCTGAATGTTTGCCGCAGTGCAAATGTCACCAACGAGAACGATGAGCAGGACGACGAGGATGATGAAAACGAAGAGGACGATGAAAACGAGAACGAGAACATGAATTAAAAATTGAATTGAAGCCTAAATTTGAGCCAAGGGATGAATGATGTGATATTTCCTCCTACGACTGCAGCAAATGGTGAACTCAGGGATAGAATGAATGAGAGAAATAACAACAACAACAAAACCAATGATAACAACAACAATCGTTAGTATCACCAGATTGATTGGTTTCACAAGAAATTCAATCGCAAACATCTCTCATGTCTCATGTGAGGTTTTCAATGTGTGTGTGTGTGTAAAGGAAGCTCAATTGCGTTAACGAGGAGGAGTCGAAGGTACTTCAGTTAACAGCTTCATCTCGTCATCGTATCCTTCGACATTTGTTGTTGTTGTGTCCTTTCTCATCGTATCCTTCGTCGTTCTGTTCTTCTTCTTTTAGTTCACCCTCGTTGTCTCCTTCCTTCTTCAGTCCTCCTTCGTTTTATCCTTCATAAATGTATCCTTTAATGACGTCATGTGATTTTGAGTCCCTTCATGGGATTCTGATTGCGAGTTGTGAATTGGCTTCAGTAAATATCGAGGGAGAGATGGAGAGAGAGAGAAAGAAAGAAAGAAAGAGAAAGAAAGAGATAGAAATGGAAATATAAAGAATGAAAGAGATGGAGAGAAATATATAGTTCTCTATAGAGATGAAGAATTGGGTGAAATCGAAGGAAGAGACCATAATACCATAAGATCTTGGTACTGAATCTGTGTCTGTGACTCATACTCATAAACACCCAACATTCACTCACACATAAACACCCTACATTGAGTCAAACACCCAACACAGACTCACCCATACATAAACACTACAACAACGCCTCATTTATACATACATACAAACAACATTCAAGTCGAACGAAACATCGTCTTAAAGCCGATCGTATTCTTTTATGAACTCGTTATGCAATATTAAAGTGCAGTAAATTTTTATGAACATATTTATCCACACACACACACACATACTCAAACACATTCACACTCATACACTTACACCTATACGAACGATTCAACGATTTCTCGTCCTCTTCCTCACCTTTTCGCCTTCTGTTTTATTTTGTTATTTTTATTTTTTTTTTTCCTTTTCCTCTCTCTTGATTTCACTGTTCTCTTGTAAAAGCCTTTGAGTCCATCGATTGTTCAGGGTCAGGAGAATCGTTGATGGCGCCGATGGTGGGCGTGGCAGGAGGGGAGTGGGCGGCAGGTGTGGAGAACGAGGACGGACATCTGGTGCCTTGGGTGATGTTTGGTCGGGAAAATTCGAATCTTTCATGGGTGAAATTTTTGTGTTTCTGGTTGTTTGGGTAGGTTGAAGAAGGGTTGGAGGGGGCTGAAGCAGGTTGAAAGGAGAAGTGGGTTGATGAAGGCTACAAGGATCTGAATAAGCCCGAATTGTTATTGAAGTTTGTCCTCCCCGACTCGCTTCGAGTAGGAATTCGCAGCCATATGGAAATATTCATATTCACTTCATATTCGATTCTGATGCCGTAAAAGTCGCCATTGCCAATAAATCGCAATTTTCTGCGATTTTCCATTCTTCGCCTCAAAGAAGGAAAATGCAAGAATATGAAAAAAGTGAGAGAATGCTCTTTTCATTCAAATCAAATGAAAAGAATGAGAAAAAATAAGAACGAAAGAAAAAATAAAAAGCAAGAAAAAATAAAAAATAAAGAAGAAAAAAATTGAATGATAAAATGTAATTAAAGAAAAACATAAAGAAATGAAAGATATTTTTTACGAAATATGAAAATAAAGATGAAAATATCAAAAGTGGGAAATATAAAAATTTATGAAAATTTAAAAAAAGAACAAGAACAATTTTTGAGATTGAGAAATGATTGTTTGATGAAATTGATGAAAATAAAAATTAATAAAATGATGTAAAGAAATATAAAAAAAACAATGTAAATCGAATAAAATCAATTGAATCAAAAGTGAGACAATCAAAAACTAATAAAAATCAGTGAACATCAGAAAACGGAAAATAAAATTAAATACCACGAAGAAGAAAAAATGAACAACTATAAAAAAAGATAAATGAAAATAACAAGAAAATATGAATAAACATGTTGAATGGAAAGAAAAAAGGATATAAAAACGGAAAACTTCAGGAATCAAGAAATTCGAAACAATTCGATAGCAATAAAAGAGAAATCATTCGTCGCTTCAACAACCATTTCACTATAGTTCTCTTCACACTTGTTCTCTCCTTCATTTCGATGAAGGGGCTGAAGGAGGAGAAGCCAGAGGGAGACGTCGAATGGAGCGACGGATGAAGCGATTGGTTGGAATATATTGGCTCCAGGCTCGTTTCCTTTCCAAGGATGTGGAGCTCAATTTTTATTTATTTTCCTTATTATTATTTTTCTCCACCTCTCATTTTTTACTCTCACTCTCCCTTTATCCACCTCTCTCGTTGTCTTTTTCTCCCGATCTCCATTTTTTTTCTCCCTATCTTCATTTTTTTCTCCCTCTCTTCGTCATTTTTTCTCACTCTCCGCCTTTTTCTCGTTCGATTGACGTGTTTATTTGCGTGTAAAGTAAGCGGAAAATTAAACTCGCCCTTTGAACAAAAAATTTACTTACATACATAAATAATTTTATCAATGTATTTACATTTACAATATACATGCATTTACAATATATAGTTATAATATACAGTTACAATATATCTTTACAATATACCTCTACAAGAAAATGTACCCGTTTAATATAAAAAATAAATAAAATTAAATTTACTATATACCTTTTACACATATTGCTTCAGCAAGTTTTTTCTCTTAAATTTCTCTTAAAGTTAAAACTTCCAGCCTTGTGCTTTTACTTCTCTCTCTTCATTTCAATCCCTACCTCTCTCCATCCTTCTCTCTCCACCCTCCCTCTCCTTCTCCCACTCACACTACACTTCACCGTCATTCATTTGCACGCTTCGATTGAGCTCCTTGAACCGAATTATGTTCGACGTCTTTTCTCTTGAAGTTTCTCCTGTCTAAGTATCTTTCGTTGGAATTTATTTTAATTTCTGCATATTTCGCTGAAAATTTCTCCTTTTTTAAATACTCTTTTCTTAGCTGATGTTTTTAAGGCGCTTCTCTGTAGATTTTGTCCGAGAATTACGTTCAAAGAAATCGTTTTCTCTGCATCTTTGGAAAAATCGTATTGAATTCTAATCATATATTGTTTTTAGCTTTATCTGAGATATTTTTGCGAAAAGTTTCATAATTATTTTACATTTTTTAAATTTATTCGGAATTATTTGGAATATTTTGTATTTTTTTCTATATAATATTTTTAATTTTGGAGTGCAAATTTTTAAATGATCTGATTTATTATTTCATATTTTTTCAAATATTATTTTTTCAATATTTCTACATCAAATATGAAAAAATAGTTATAGTTAATATCAAAAAAATATTCTTAAATTTCATTATATTTCTTTTTTTAACAAAAATTAAAACATATTATTTCTCCTTAAATTGTTTGCCATCTTAAAGTTTTCCTCCTTTTATGTTTTCACTCTCTTAAAGTTTCCTCCCTTCTTAAAGTCTTGAAAGTCTTGACTTTCTCGCCACCCACGATGCGGTTCGTTGGAAGAATTTGCGGTTAACAATGTGGTCGACATGTGGAAAATTCGCCCTCACCCCCTCTCCACACGCCACACGTCGTCCATGACCCACCACATTCAGCCATCCGAGTCCACGGCCAGGCTGAGTTCGTTCCTCTTCTTGTTTCTTTCCTCATTCGTCTTCCTCATCCTTCTTCCTCATTCTTCTACCCAACACTTCTTCCTCACTCTTCTTCCTCATCCTTCTTCTCATCCCACTTCTCATCCTCCTTCTCACACACTTTTCATGTTCTCTCCTTGTCACACACTTCGTTTCTTCCTCGTTCCCATCCTTCGCCTACTTTTCGTCACACTTCCTCTCTGTCTGTCTGTATGTTTGTCTCTCTCATCCTCTATCTATCTCTCTCCACCCTTGTAGAACTATTTTCTCCTCTCCTCTCCTCTCCTCTCCTCTCCCTGTCTATCTGTCTGTCTGTCTTTTCCTCTGTCCGACTTCTTCCTTGGGTGACTCTCTGAATATTCTCGTACTTAGTTTTCTAAAATGCCTCCTGACTCGTTGTCTCTTTTTCAATTTTGTCTCCTTCTCAGTGACGTCTCTTTTTCGCAGTCACATCTTTCTCCATGTCATCTCTTTTCTTCTGTCCAACATTCTTCATCCTTCTTCTACATCGTCTTTTCTCCATCGTCTCTCATCGTCTTTTCTCCATCGTCTCGCTCTGTTTATCTCTCCATCTCATTCGCACCGTTTCAGTGAACACGACACACTTTCTTCCTATCTCTTTCTACATAGTTTTGTTCGGATGCCTTCACTATTGCTTGTTCTTTCTGCCTACCATTCGATTTCATCTTCCTTTCTTTTCTATCTTTTTATTTTCTTCGATTGCAATCCCTTCCATAGATTTTTGTTCCTTGTCGTTTTCTTCCTTGGCTTTTTCTTCCTTCGATTTTTCTTTCTTTTTATATTCTTTTCTTCCCGTTATTTCCCTTTTCTTCTCTTTTCTTCCCGTTCCATCCCTTTTCTTCCCCTTTCTTCCTGTTCCTACTCGTTCCTACCTTTTCTGCCCTTTTCAACTTTCCATCGTCTTCCTATCGTTTTATTTCCTTCCCATTCTCTCCCTCACCTTTCCTCTCCCTCCCACTTCGCATCTATTTTATTTGATTTCCTAGTTTCGATGACTCGTAGAAAGTTTCGCTCGCTCGATCGTCGGTGAAGGAGGAAGAGAAGAAGTTAGTATAATAAAGGCATCGATGGGCAGGACATGGAATATATTTATAACCCAAGTACGCAAAGTGTTGCCGTCATTATTGGAGCGATTTAAGGGAGGTGAAAAGGGGGAAGGAAGAGGAGGAGACAAAGGGAATGAAGGAGAGAAAGGGAGTGAAGGAGGCAAAGGGAGTGATGGGAGTGAAGCAGAGAAAGGTAGTGAGAGATGGAAAGGTATTGAAAGGAAGAATATAGTGAAGATAGGAACATGGTAAGGAGAGGATGAAATGGGTGAGGATAGGAAATGAATGAGGTGAATAAAGGTAGTGAGTGGGAGGAAAAAAAAGAGTTTGTGAAATAAAAAGAGTGAGAGAGAGAGCAATAAGTGAAAAGCGACAGTGGATTCCAGGAAGTTGGCGCAGAGCAAGAGGTTAAGGGGAGACAGTGGAGAAGAAGAGAAATGAAGGAAAATCAGACGACATAGGAGAAGCAGACGATGATAAGGATAAGAAGGTGAAGTCTGAGAAGGAGACAAAGCTGAAGAAAGCAGGAGAATCATTGAAGAAAGAAATGAAAACTAGTGAAAGAGATGAAGCAGTGAAGCAGGAAAAAAAAGAGTGGGACCAAGCAGTTGATGCTGGAATATTCCCGAGGAGATGGTAGACATCGAGATCGGAGTGTGTCTCCTACTTCTTCTTGATCTCCATATCTTTCTCCATATCATTCTCATTTCCATCCACCAACCTTTACTCCATCTCTTCCACCACCCCTTTCTTTATCCATTCCATCACCCCTTCCTCCATTCCTTCCTCCACCCCTTCCTCCTTCTCTCCCTCCATCACCATCTCCAACTTCTTCTCTCCCACCATTTCACATTCAACTTGGTCCATGGTGCTTCTTGGTCCTTACTTCTTGGGCGCCGTCTCTCTTTCAACCGGCTGCCAACATTCCAACTCATTCCTCCCATTCTTCTGTGTAGCATGGCCAACGTCTTATTAGACTTCTTCCTCCTGCTTGTCGTCGTCGTGTTGGTCTTCTTCAAAGTTTTCACTTTTTTCAACTCACTTTTTTTCCTTTACTCACTTTTTTTTCCTTTACACACTTTTTTCTATTCGTTTCGTTTCATCTCACTCTCTCCCTTCATCTCACTCTCTCCCTTCATCTACCTCTTTCACTTCATTCTCCCTCATCTCCCTCATTTCTCCATCTCCTTTTCAATCTTTTTCTCCGTTTCATTCGATTTCTTCTTCTTGACTTTTTCGGTTTCTTTTTCATGTTCAACTATTTTGTGAGTCTTCGCAAGAAGTTTCACTTCCGAGTCATTTCTGTTTTTCTCTCTATCCCTCTCTCTCTCTATCTCTCTCTATCCCACTTCTCTCTCTCTCTTGCTCGCCCTTTTTTCATCCCACTCGCTCCTGTTCTTCCTCCCCACTCACTCTTTTTCCTCCTTCTCGCTCTGTTCCTTGACTTTCGTTGATTTTTCTATTCATTTTCTCGCAGTGTGAGAAGTTTCTTGTGTTGTTGTTCTTGTTGATGCGGATGTTGTTTTTGTTGTGGTTTCTTGTGTTTTTTTCTGTTGTTGTTATTATTGTCGACGTGGTTGTCAATTTTTGTTATTGTTGTTACTGTGGTGTGGTTGTTGCTGCTGTTTGTTTTTGCTCGCATCGAGTTGATATTGTTTTTACATAGTTTTACGATATCCGTTCCTCCGGGGTCGTCTTCATCTCTCTCTTTCTTTCACATTCCCCATCTCTTTCTCTCCTGCGGTTCTCCTCCATTTTTTCTCTTCCGCTTCCGTATTAAAGAGCTTCCTGTGAATCCAAGCAAGTTCCGTGTGAAAAACAAAATTTACAAAAAAAAAACCCAAATGATTTCTTGAAATATTCTGTAGTAAAACAGGAAATAAAATAAATTAACTAAACTGAAGTGAAATAAAATTAATTTGAGTATAACGTAATAAATTAATTTTAAACTCAACAAAATATAAAAAATAAAATAAAATAAATAAAAGAAAATAAAATAAAAATAAAATGAGATGAAATTAATTAACTAAAAGAAAATTTAGGTAAAATTCTATGAAAATTTAATTAGAAACGAAAAATTGTGCTTAGTATAAAAAATATATATAAAAAAAATTAATTAGATTCAAATAATAAAAACATTTTTGAAAAAATTTAATGAAAAAAAAATAATAATAAATATTAGAAATTAAAAAAAATTGAAATATCAGTTCAGCGAAATTAATAAAGTTTACAAATAAATAAATAAATTCAAAATATCGAATTAGAACAAACTCACAATAAAACATAAATACACTTATTTTGGGAAACTATTTTAAATTTAATAGTAGAAAAGTTAAGATCATAAACTGTAACAAAAATAGTCCAAATTACACAAATATAGAAACATTTTCACAATTCTGTTAAACTTTGGAAGCAATCGATTTTTTGGGGAAACTTTCATAAATATTTATTATTGCAAATCCCTAAGCGACATTATTTCCAAATAAATACCAGACCAAATTTTCTTTGAGTTATTATTTAAATATTTCCTTTCTCGTCTTCTCTGTCTCTCTCTCTCCTCTTTCTGATTCCTTGGTACGCGATTTGTGAGACATTATGGTATTGTTGTTCAGAATAAACAACTACAACAACAACGTGCCCATTGCATTGTTCTCCATGCAAAAGTTTCAACTTCACACCTTTAATAATGAACAATGATACCCAAAGGCGAGCGAGTGAGCGAGTTGGAAAAAGCGAGAGACAGAGAGAATGTGTGTGTGAGAGAGAGAAAACCGCTTCCCAGCTGCAGGAGCAGAAGCGTCTGGTTTAGCGACCGCGGTTTTTCCTTTCAAGGACGAAGGCGAAGGAGACGTCGAGCGTTTTGTTTTGAAGCTTTTAGCGATGGTCGAGCGCTCACCTGGTGTTGTTGTGGTGATGATGATGAAGGTGGTTGGAGATGATGATGAAGGTGTTTTGGTGTGATCGTCATTGAGGTGTTTTTATGATAATGAAGGTGGTAATGATGCTGATGGCATGGAATTTTCCGAGGACAAGGGATAATAATCATGTGGTTGAGATTTAGGATGAGACGCTGGATGGTTACTAGAAAAATAATGATGATAATATCATGATGATGATGATGATCATTCTCATTTTAATGAAATCAGGTCATGGATTATCCATATTTGACTGCTGTGATAATGATGTTTATATTAATTATGAAGTTCTTGTTCAACCAAATCGTGTTTTCCATGAATTTAATTTAATTTGTGGGTTTGATTTTCGATTGGTTCAAGGATACAAGTTCAGTGACCACAACAGCTGTTGCCAATAGCGAGATGACAAAACCAACAAAAACAAGAAAGCCACAACAACAAGAAAAACAACAACAATAACACCAACTCAACACCTTCTCAAATTGGATTTTTAAATTTAATTTTTAAAAATGCCATCTTAAAAATATTTTTATTTTTTTTTGTATTGATTACAAAAGACTATTTTCTGAATGAATTTTTAAACAATTTTTAAACTTTTTTTATCAATGTTTTAAAAAAATTAACATTTTTTTTTTAAACATTCATTAATTAAATTTCCGAGAGAATTGAAATCTGTTGAAATTTTAATAGATAAGATGAAGATGAATTTAAAAAAAAAATCAAAAAAATTGATTTTTGATATGAATCGAAATTTTAAAGTATTTTATACAAGAATTTTAAGAAATTAAAGTATTTTAATAATTTTTTTTCACTTGCTTAATTATCTGAAATTAATTGTCTGATTGCATAAAAGAACAATATAATTGAGAATGTGATTTGAGGAAACAATTTTGATTTGTGTTTCAAAAGGAATTTCGAATTGATTTTCTCTCCCAACCGGAAGTCTATTTCCTTATTTTACATTCCGGAAGCATTTCTCCGGAAGTGCTTGTCGTCAACCGCTTCGAAAACAGTCTCCACAATTGAAATTAAGTTGTGTGTCTTCATTTATTTAATTTCTCTAATTGGTGAAATTTACTAAAATTCCGATATTTGTTCACGTAATTACATTGTGTTGTGTTTGCACTTGTTATTGTTGTAGTTGTATTGGTTTTTGTTGTAGTCGAATTGGTTTTTGTTGTAGTCGAATTGGCTTTTGTTGCAGTTGAAATGAGTTTTGTTGGAGTTATATTAATTGTTGTTGTCCTTGCACACATTGTTGTTATCTTTGCACTCATTGTTGTTATCTTTACACTCATTGTTGTTATCTTTTTGTTGCATTTTCACTACTTTTGGTTTCATTTTCACTACTTTTATTGCATTTTCCCTAGTTTTTGTTGGACTATTCATAGTTTAGTTGCCTTTACCGATGTTTTTGCTTACATTTCACATGGAAAATAAATCGTAAAACGCTTGTTTACGATCCAATTGGTCTGTCATTGTGTGTGTGTTCTGTCATTTCCTGTTCTCTGTCGTTTCGTGTCCTGTGTCGTCGGTCGGTCGTCGGTCGGGCGTCTGTCGCTTGTCGTTGTGGTGATAGAGATGTCTGTGGGTTGCCAGATGTTGGTGATTCTGATGTCTCTGTTGTATCGACCTCAAAGTTGAGTCGAGTTGAATTTGCGGTCTCTGAATGAATTCTACAGCTCTGCGGTTTCCATTGCATTGCATCATTCTCAAACTCATTCTCATTCTGATTCTGTTTCGCTCGTTCATAATAATGAAACAATAATTGCAACAAGCCACAGACAACGATCGAACAAACGACCGACTCGAACCCCATCCATCCAAAGGATCCCCATCCAAGGATCCCCAGCTGACTCTCCATCCATCGAATCGAAACCTCCCCCAGGAGCCATCGAGAGATGTGTCCTTGTGTTCCATTTACAAACTTGCCAACTACTTTTCGCAACTTCAGCATTCGAAAATGCGAAAAAGTGCAAATAGTAATGGTATCGACTGTGGTAAAGGGGAGCGAACGAGATGGAGAGATCAAGGGAGAAGCTTAGTGGGATAAAGATAAAGAGAAGTTGGGGTTGGAGAAGATAAAGAGAAGGTGGGGGGAGAAGATAAAGTGAAGGTGAGGGGAGAAGATTAAGAAAAGTTAAGGAGAGGATATAGGAGAAGTTTGAGGACACGATACAGAGAAGATGGGGGGAGAAGATAAAGAGAAGTAAGGAAGATAAGATGAAGGGAAGTTGGGGGAGAAAAAAATAAGAAGAAAATACTTTTAGTTGTGAACGATGAAATATTATTAGTAGTTGGTAATAATAGTAATAGTAGTAGTAAAGAAAAGAGAAAAAGTTATTTTAAAAGAATACGAAATAACAAAAGTTTTTTAAGTGAAGAAAAAGAAGGAACTACAGTAGTTAAACAGTAGTAAATGAATATATAATTATAATGGAGGAAATTGAAGGAACTTTAATAGTTTAGAAAAGGGAGAAAAAAAAATAGTTTAAAGTATAAGAAAAATAAACTATCGTTTATAAGAGAAATAAAGACAATAATAATTTTTTCAAGGAGAAGCAGTAATAGTTGTTGAAAGAAAAATAGCAATAGAAAAGAAGTACCTAAAGTTATTTAAAAAAGAAGCACTAATAGTCATTTAAAGAATAATAATCAATAGTTATTTATGGAAATAGCAGCAATAGTTATTAAAAAAGAAGCAGAAATAGTTATTTGAAAAAAAAGCAGCAATAGTTATTTTAAACAAGAAGCAGTAATAGTTTTCTCTAAGAAGAAGAAAAATAAGAAGAGGAACCAGCAGCAGTAGCAGCAAAAGTCTTTCGAAACTACCACCAAGAATAAATTCCAAAATTGGAAACAATAACTTATTGTCATTAAAAGTTATGATATGATCGTTAAATTTGAATTATGATAAAGCCATTGCTTCGTTCTCTTCTTCTTCTTGCTCTTCGTTCTCGTCGTGGTTTTCTTCACAGTGGAGAGAAAGTGAAGAGAAGGATAGAAGAAGGAGAGAGGGAGAAGGAGGAGAAATGGAGAGAGGAAATAATGCTGGAAGGCGAAGTGATGTAATTAAAATATAAAGTTTGTCTTCGAGAATTATTTCATGGACTACTTGTATGTGGGAAAGAGTGAGAGAGAGAGAGAGGGAGGGAGTCATCACTCCAAGAGAGCAAGAGAAATAGTGAATGAGGGAGAGAAGAGGACAAAGACAGGGATAGTGAAAGAGTGAAGGAACGAAGGAATAAAGAATTTTAATTAACAAGTTTTTCAACAAAAGTTGAATGCCGCGAACATTTCGATCCATGAACAGATGGACAAATGGACGGACAGAAAGATGGACGGAATTTTCCCACGACCATTTCGACCACGACTCGACAATTCGACTTCTCGACGTTTCCGAAGGCGCTTATCGATGAATGTCCTTGTTAAGGAGCTGATTCGAACAGGGCAACGAGGATTGAGAGGTAAAGGATTTCATGGAAGGAGAGAAGAAAATTGCTGATGATGAAAAGGAATAATTTTGAAAGGAATCATTAAAAATAAAAAAAATTCTAGGAGATTGTAAATTTAAAAAAAATATATAAAATAATTTTACACAAATATAAATTCAAAAAAAAAAATATTTAACAAAAAAAAATTTGCTTTAAAAATTAAAAATAATAACTATTTCTAGAAATTCGACATATAAATAAAAAAATCATAAAATTTCAAAAATTAAAAAATTTATTAATAAACTTTAACAAAAATATTAGTTTCTAAAAGTTTTTTTAACTTATGATAAAAACTACCGAATGATTTAAAATTAACAATAAAAGACCCTTTTTTAAGTCAATCCATTTTTCTGTAACTAAATTTTTTTAAATAAATAAAACTTTTGTAAAATTTCAAAATAGTAAAATTTATAATTTGAAAGATTTTAATTTCACAAAACTTTTAAAGGACTTAATTTCAAAGTGTAATAAAAATAAATTTTTAAATTTATAGAAATTTTAAATTTTAAAAAAATTTAATATCAAATTATTTACACTTCCAAATAAGCGAAGCACCCTGTTTTCCCTCCATGAATCAGTGGACCGCAAAAGTGCAGCTCGTTGCAATAATTTTCCCCCATTTTTTTCTTTTAATGATGGCGCCATTCCTTCAATCCACTCAGCCATCCCTCTGTCCGACCGTCCTTCAGACATCTGCTCATTTGCGGTTTCGTTAATGGTCGACGCCAGGACTCACAAGGACTTGACATCAGAGCACCAGCGTGAGTGAACGAGATGGAGATATATTGCTATAATGGATTTTCCCGCACAAAGTCCCTCGTTCAACGAAAATTTCCATTCTTGAAATTTCTATCCAATTGATTGATTCGTCGATGTCTGGCGTCTTCTTGGGTTTCTTCAACTTAAAAGCCTGACGCGGTCAGGTGGGAATTTTCACCTTTTAACATCTTCATTATGTTCTTCATTAAGATGTCCTCATCATCATCTCTTCATCAAGTTCTCCTCTTCACAATGTTCTCTTCATCATGTTCTCGCCATCTCTTTCCTTCTGTTCGCCCCTTTCACTGTATCCCTC
Organism: Coelopa frigida; assembly: GCA_017309665.1. NCBI lineage: Eukaryota > Metazoa > Arthropoda > Insecta > Diptera > Coelopidae > Coelopa > Coelopa frigida. The sequence continues at coordinate 2,815,322 of CM029563.1, read as the reverse complement.
GAGCGAAATCCAAATCTAGACGTCGCACGCACTCCGTCTAAAATAACCTTAATTAGTGGCCTCTCGACCTTGGAAGGCTCTTCACTCGCCCCCTCCAGGAGGCAACCAACTGAATTCGTCATCGCTCTCTGACTCCTTCATCAACGTCTTCATCTGCATCGACTTTTCACTCTTTCTCTTCTGCTCTTCATACTCCTCATACCTTTCTCCATTTCTCCTTCTCCATTCCTCCTCTTCCAGCAGGCGATCCATCAACGCCAAGAGCTCTCGTCTCGCCAGTGAAATTTCTCTGGGCTCGAGAATCGGGCTGAGGGTCGGTTGAAGTTCAATTGGTGGAGAGTAAAATGGAGAGGAGGAGAATGATTATGAGAAGAGAAGGTAGAGGAATGAGAATAGAAGGTAGTGATGGAGAAAGCAAAGTTAGAAAGGAGAGAAAAGAGATGGCAGTGGGAGTGAAATTGAAGATAGACGAAGAAAAATAAAAGCAAGATGAAGATATAATGAGACGAGGTTGAGGAAAATTAGAGAGGAATTACAGAAGTCATTGGCCTTGGTTGACTTTTGTTTTGTTTGGTGGATCGGTCTGAGCTCCGATTACAAATTGATTGAAAATCGAAATTTTGTATCGCTATTTATTTGTATTTTCCTCCTCCTTCTCTCTCTTCATCACACTCTCTCCCCCTCTTCTCTCTGTCTCTCTCTATTTGTCTTCGAGAACTTCTTGCTTCGTCTCTTCTGATAATTTAAGTAAATTTAATTCCGATTGTTGATTTTGTGCAAATTACATGCTTCATCTCTCTCTCTTCTCTCCCTCTCTCTCTCTCCCACCCACCATCTGTCTACCGCAACGCATCATTGAGTTCGTTGACATCGTCTGGATCCTGGATCCTGTTGAACGCATCCTTGCGAGGATTCGACGACGATTTATGAACATGTGAAATGGAAATGAAGAGAATTTGTTTAACTGCTGTGGTTCGGTGTTGTTTTTATTATTGCTTTTGAAGTTGTTATTTTTGTTATTGTTATTGGAGTTGTTATTTTTGTTACTTTTGTGGTTATTGACAGAGCATGAAAGGATAACCGACTCTTGCCATATCGATAAATTCATGATGCGTCCGCTCGTTTCCTTCGTTTCATTTCATTTCACTTCACTTTCGCTTCGTCGTTCGTGATCGTAGAAGGCATAATTTTTAATTAACAACGATTTAATTGGCAATCAACTGGCTGAAGGTGCTTTTCAGGATCGTCGAGCAAAAGGTCCTAAGGGGTAGAGAGAGGAAGAGGGAGGGAAGAAGAGGTAGAGTGAGAGAGTGAAGGAGGGAGGTAGAGAAAGAGTGAGAGATCGAGAGAGTTTCGCTTTAAATTGATTTCGCGCATCAATTGGATTTACTTTTAATTAATTAATTGGCAACGTGCTCTCGTGTCCTTAGGGTCCATTCGTCCTACTCTGCAAACGTCTGCTCTCTCTTTCGCTTCTCAACCTTTTCTGATTCTCCTCCAGCATCTCTTCCCCTCCTTCATCGTTCCTTCTCTCACATCCTTCGGCCTCCTTTTAGTCTCTGGTTTTTCGCTTTTGCTCCGTTCACCGAAATCGACGGAAATCGAAATCGGTCCCTCAGGGATTTCGTCGATAGCAAACGACGACGACGACCAACGAGGCTAGGTAAATATTAATTTCGCAATATTCGTGGGTCGTCGTTGCCGTGGGACCCGACCTGACCTTTGACCCTTTTTGGACGAAACGTCGTCGCAAAAGACGACGTCGATCGGGGGAAAACTCCCGCGGCAAATAGTTTATCGATCGGTACCAAAGTGGTTTCTGCTATTCAAAGTCAGATGGGTCAGAGGTTGGAGAGAGGTGTGAAAGGTTAAGGGGAGAGGGTTAATGGATGAAGGAAGATGTCAAAGGTTCATAAGAGGGGATTCTAGAAGAAGGCTGAAAGGAAAGGTGAAGTGAAAGGTGAAGGGAAGATGAAGAAGAAAGGTGAAGAGAAGATGACATGAAAGGTGATGTGTATGATGAAGAGAAGATTAACTAAATGAAGATGTTTCGGGGTCTTCCAAAGCGTGGAAATTGGTTGTTCTAATTGAGGTATAATCCTTGTCAATCCATGCAAATCCTCTTAATATCCAATATTGATGTAATTTTCTCAGAACCCTTCCCTAATATCCTAATGTCTCAATCTCTTTTCTCCCTTTATACTCTTTTTTTCTCATGTCATCCTTTCGCTTTTTCTAAAATTTTACTTCGTTTAATATTCCTTTACCTTCCACCACATTCCGTTGTGTTCCAAAATCGCGATGTTGTTTAAATTCCACACCAGCAGCTTCAAAGGTATTTTTTTAGTTGAAATTTCTATTTTTTTTTCATTTTTTTCCCATTTTTTTCTTTTTTTCCCATTTATTTTTTACAACTCAATTAAAGTTCTACCCTCGACACCGAGCGACCGGTGACCGATGCCATGGATCCATCCATCCATCGGTTGAGTCCACATATCGACTAATTGAATCTGAATGTTTTTCGCCACGTTTTCGGTGTTTTGTTATTGTTATTTTGTTGTAGAGTTTTGTAGTTTTTATTGGTATTGTTGTTGTTATTATTATTGTTGTTATATTTGTTATTGTTAGTTGTACTAGAGTAGAAGGTGGAGCTCTTGTTCTTGTTTTTGTTATTAATGGAAATGTTGCTTTTGCTCCTAGTTGAAGGCGGTAGTTTTGTTGTTAATGGTAGTGCAGGTGTTATTGTTGTTGGTTATTGTTGTTGTTGTTGTACTTAGGTAGATGGACGTTGAGTGGTTCCTGTTGTTCTTGTTATTACCGTTATTTTCAGTTGATTTTTGTTCTTGTGATTGTTATTTTTCTTGTTGTGATTGTTATCGTTGTTGTGATTTTTGGTGTTGTTTTTGCGATTGATGTTGTTATTATTGTTGTGATTACTATTGTTGTTTTGATTACTATTGTTGTTGTGATTCTGATTGATGTTGTTGTTGTTGTAATAGCTGTTGTTGTTGTTGTTCCAGGTGGCGTCGTTGATGGGCGCAACTGGAGTCGTTAAAATTTCTGATGGACGTTGTTACATTTGTCGACATTTGACCAGTTGATTATGGTGTTGTTTGTTGTTGTTGTTGCTATTTTATTGTTGTTATTTTATTGTACCCACCTACTTTGTTGTTGTTGTTGTTGGTATTTTATTGTACTCACTATTTTGTTGTTGTTATTTTATTGTCCCATTGTATACTTGTTGTTTTTGTTATTGACTAATTTTGCTCTTGTTATTTGTGTTATTGTTGGAATTTTTATTGTTAGTTGTTGTTGTAATTTTCATAGTGTTGCATTTGCTGTTGTAGTTGTTGTTGTTTGGTGATATAATTTTGTGTTGTATTGCATTGTTAAATTTGGTTGTTGTTGTTATTTACTATATTGTTCCATTATTATTATTATTTTGTTGATGTTGTTTTTGATATCAACGACTATATTGTTGTTGTTTTTATTTTATAGATGGTATAACGATATGGTTGTTGTTGTTGTTAGTATGTTGGAAACGTGATTTTATAGTTGTTTGTATTGTTGTTATTGTTATTGTAGTTATTGTTCTTATTGTTGTTTTTCGCGACCTTTTCTCCAATCAATTGCATTTTAAATTGGAAATAATTTGGAAACTGTGATCCATGTGGGATCCCAACTGTGGCCAACATTCACCCAATCCTCACGGTTCACTTATTCAGTTGTCGTTACACACACACACACTCACACATACAAACACTACCATGAACGCGAAAATATTTACATCAATTCATTCCACACACACACACTCCTCTCTCTCTCACACACACTATTAAATAGTAAATAAATATTTATATTTTTTTGTGCTTTGATTTTTTAATTAAATTTCTCGTTTTAATTAAAATGCGTCGATGCACAAAAACCATGTAAATAGAGATGGCTATTTTTTTTTTTAGAAATTTCTCTACAATATAGAGAGCGAATTCTGCGCCAGACTATAATGGTAAGTCTTTAAATTAATGCTTCTTTAATTATTTTGAAATTGAAAATAATTTTCGAAATTAAAATCCTTTTAAATTCTATTTAAATTATTTTGTCTTTTCATTGATGTGAAATTTTACAGTTGTAAAATTGATAAAAAAAACTGAAATAAACTAATATTTTTAATTTATTGTAATTGGATAATTTATCATTGAGCATATGATTAGAATTTCAAAAATTCTCCACTCTCCCTTTTAAAAATTATTGTTTATTTTTATTGAATTTTCACAAATTTTCTAATTGAAATATTTTGTAATTAAAATATTTTCTAATTAAAATATTCTCTAATAAATTTGTTTTCCAAAAAAAATATTTTCAATTACATATTTACATACATATGTATAGAAATTAAAAATTGTAAATAATAACTTCATGAAAAATAAATGCAAATTTGCACTTCAGTTGATTTAATGTAATAGGAATTAATGCATTTTAGTTCAATGGAAATAAAATATAAAAAAAATTAATGCAACTAGGATGAGTTTAAAAAGAAATAAATTATTAAGAATTAGGCTAAACATGAATTAGTTAAACTTGAATTAGTTAAACTAGAATTAGATTAACAAGAATTCGATTCATTAATTATGAATGAATTAATCTAACTAAATTTATATTTAACATGATTCGTTTGAATAGGAATTAATTGTTAATTCTTTATTTAACACCAATAATCGGGAAAGTACATTTAAACAAGGAATTAATATCACGAGAATTAGACTTAACAAGAATTATAATATTCCACTAACAAGAACTAATTTAACAAGAATTATTCTAACAAAAATTAATCCGACATGAATTGTTGATAACAAAAATGAATCTAATAAGAATTATGTTAACAAGAATTAATTTAACCAGAAGAAAAATAATCAAATTGACTCCATTCAACCGGGATAATCGCCTGCAGTTATCAGGGATTAAGAATTACTTAGTTATTCACAGCACTTGGCAAACGCTTAAATCAAATGTCGCCAAAGCCATCGGAGTCGCCGCCGTCGTCGTCAGCCACGACTCGCATTCTAATTAAAACGGACAAATTGCGACCACCCCCGGCCATTGGATGGCGGCCTCAACCGACGATGGCTCAGGGATCCGCGTCCAGGGCTGCCGCAGAGTATAAATCGCAGCCAATGAACGGAACAGATTGAAACCATTGCGCGCTCACCTTGTTGCGAAGTTATGATTTAATTAAAGTGCGATGCGGATTCTGCTGCCGGTCGGTTCTCGTTCTTACAACACCAAAAACCCGAACTCTTCGTCCCATCATCCATTTCCATCGTCCCTCATTCCATTAGCCACGCCCCCATTCCCTCCGCCTCCCCTCGATCCCACATCGTTACGCGACCCTGCGTCACATCGAAGAGGCCAACTTTGTTGAATGTTAATTGCTTTTTGCACCCTACACAAGTTGCTTCATGAGCGACTGGGATGGAATAAAGCAAGAGGATGGATGGGCGACAAGAGAATGGAGGATGAGAGGAAGTAGGGGAAGTGAATGGAGGATGAGAGAATGTCGGTCGAGACGAAGGAACGAGAGGTTATAGAAGAAGTTAGGATGAAAAGTGAGACGAAGTAGCAAAGGTAGGGTTAATAGCATTGACCTTGTATGGAAAGGGCTTTCGATATAACTTGTATGGAAAGGGCTTTCGATATAACTTGTTTGGAAAGTTAGGATTGTTGAAAAGTTCTATTTGTAGTTCTCAGAAAGGGTGCAGAAAACTATTCTGGGAAATTTCTTGTAATAGTTCATAACAAATTCTTGAGAAGTCCCATAGAAGGACTCATATAATCATTCTTATAAGGGCTATTGAGAAGTTAGATGAATTGTCCTTGTAAAGAATGGAAGAATTTTTTTAAAGGACATTTTTTGTAAGAAATTTATTTCCAAATAAAATTGTTTCTATGATAATCTTTATAAAGAAAATATTTTCCAAGAAAACTTTCTGAAGGAAATCTTAAAAAAAGAAATTTTTTCTAAGGTAATCATTTTTAAAGAAAACTTTTCTATAGAAATAGTTACGTTTTATACAACTTCAATTTCTATGAAAAGTCTCCTTGTGATTACTTCTCATTGGCGTCATTAGAATTCGCAATTATACCTGGGTCAACTGGAGGACCAGAAACGCCTCCACTCGCTTGGGATGGAGATCCTCCATTCCTCCATTTCCATTTCTCATCCACTTTAACCTCTCTCTCTGTTGACCTCCCTCTAAACCACAAGCTTGAAGAGAGCGTCGTGGATTCTTCGAAATCGGCATTCAACTCTTGTCGCAGCGGTAACAAGTCATTAGCTTCGAGCAGAACCGTGTGGTTCAGGTGGCCAACCAGACAGAGAGAGAAAGAGACAGAGTCTAGTGGTAATTGTAGAGGGGAGAAAGAGAGGGAGAGAGAAGCAAAACATGAGAGTTTGTGTGGAAGGTATGAGTGGAAAAGTGGTGAAGTCTGAGGGGACAGAGAGAAGTGGAGAAAAGAGAGAATGAGAGAGAAATGTGACAGGGAGGGAAAGAGAGATAGGGAGGGAAAGCGAGACAGGGAGGGAAAGAGAGATAGGGAGGGAAAGCGAGACAGGGATAGAAATAGTGTGGCCAAGAGAGAAACCTCGCCAGTGAGAGAAAGAGAAATGGAATTCGTGTATGAGTATGGAGATTGAGATATGAGTATGAAAATGCCCTTCTAATGAAAACAAACCCAACATGCAAAAGAAAAAAAAAAAAAAAAAAAGAAAACAAAAACAAAAACAAAAAAAAAAAAACAAAAACAAAAAAACACTGAAAACAACAAAAACCAAAATAGTAGAAATGAAAATGTGAATGTTCTTGGAATAATAAAATTTTTGCATGTGGTTGGAATTTTCTGAGAACTTTTAAATGGACAGTCAGGCGTTGAAAGAAAAAAAAACACAAATGTTGCAACACATAAATAAATTTACAATCACACGAACACACATATGTTGAGTCACAAACACACACATACTTTTTTATAAACACACACACACATATTCACATATACTAAGACACAATTAACGAGCACGCATAGTTTTCATTTAGTGTTGAAGGATTTTCCAATTATTTTCTTCGCTTTAAAGTTGATATTAAACACATGCATCTTTTTGCTTTAAATTACTAGCTGTTATTGTTGTCTCTCTTACTCATTTCTATTCACTCAGTCTCCTTCTCGCTCTCCCTCTCATCGGTTGACCACAGAATTGAATATAAGCTCGAATCGAGTATTGTTAAAGTGGGCTGGGATTTTGTCGTATTTGTGGGAAGCTTGGGAATTAGTTATTAATTATGCAATTCAATTAGGCCGACGAGTGGCGCCATCGATGACGACGACAACAAGAATATCAAAGGGCGTGGCGGCCAATTGGCCTGACAGAGACGACCAGGGGGCGTGGCAGGGGCGACCAGAGGACGTGGCAGCCGGGGCGGTGGGCACTTCTTGAACCAAAACCATGATTCGTGGATTTTTCATCAGAAAATCACATACAAGTGTGGCAAGTAATTGATATAAGCTTCAATTCACTTGCATACACAAGGACTCAAGGACTCCGGGGATTTCAATTGAATTTAATGGCTTCCATTGACCATCGTCGCCACGCCCACCCCATTTCACACTCATCATCCCACGCCCATCATTCGACGACCATCATTCCACGCCCATCATCCTACGCTTCATGATAAAGGGGTTCACGCCCACTTTGGTGGGGTTTTCGCCCACTTTGGTGGGGTTTTCGCTCACTTTGTTGGGGTTTACACCCACTTTGTTGGTGTTTTCATCCACTTGACGGCCGGAGAACAAAGCTCAAGATCCACTTGTGGGTTTCGCTCAGTGTAAACTGTGTCAAATCCACGTGACAAGACGGCTTGTGTTGCGTTTGACTTTGAATGACAGATGGCGGATGAGGTGGGTGGGTGAAGGTGGTGAAGAAGGTGGAGTGAATGAGGTGGAGGTGAAGGAAATGAAGGTGAAGAAGGTGGAGGTGAATGGGGTGGAGTTAATGAGATGGAGGTGAAGGAAGTTTTGAAGGATGTTGTGAAGGATGATGAAGGATGAGAGATGAAGAAGGATATGAGATGGAGGAAAATGAGGAGGAGGAAAATGATGTAGAGAAAGATGAGGTTGAAGATGGTGATTATCCATGAGTGTGGGTGGCCATCGTCAATGGCTTGGGGATTTCTTCATAGGCTTGGGGTGGAGGTGAATGGGTCTAAGAATTGAATTGGTCTGAGGATTGAGTTGGTCTGGGGTTTGAATTGGTCTGAGGTGGTTTGAGGATTGAATTGGCCTGAGTTGGGTTGGGGTTCAAATTGATAGTCCAGCACTGTCGAAACGAATTAATGATTTATCTAAATGCGCTAATTATGCGTTTGTTGCAGACTCATCAGCGACAGCGTCAAGTGTTTGCGGTATTACAAACAGATTCACACACATACACATATATAAAGACACATATACAGACACATATACATATTCAGATATAAACATAAAACATTTACAAATCGAAATCGACACATAAACGAAATTGCAAACATAAAGGAAATTACATGCTTATCACATGGACAGACAAATTATACAGACAAATCACACACGGACAATCAAATCACACTCGGACAGACAGACAGCAGTGACAAATGTCAGAACAAATTGAAGGGACATTAGCGACAGATCAAACCAGACCAATGCCAATATATCAATGTTGCCAGATTTTCACAAAACAGTTGCTCTTTTGTAACGTTTTCGCGCTGTCTCTTTCAGACATTAACTTTATGATTTATAATCTTGATGAGTCGTTGTCTCTTTCACTCATTCTCATTATGTATCTTTTTCTCTCCTTTTCCCTCTATTTCTCTCTCTTCTTCTCCTTCAATCTTGTCTTCATCACCCCCTGCCTCGAGCTCCTTTCAACAGCTTTGATTAATGAGTGATGATGATCATTTGAAAAGTAATCCATCGCTGTTCATAATTGTCTCCAGTCAACCGTGGATTTCATCAGCATCCTTCTCCTCTTTCGTCCTTCTCTCCATCCCTCTTTCTATGGTCCTTCCCTCATCCAGCTATCGTCCTGTGGTCTTCGTGCCTTCGAGCCTCGTGTCGAAGCCTCATCTTTCCTAGCTGTTATCCTATCTGTCCATTGTGCTGATGCTGATGTCTTGGCTTTAGTCACTTCATGTCTAACATCTAATCAGAGATTTGTATTTTGACCCCATTGGAGTCCGGAGTCCGAAGTCTGAAACCGTCGGACCGTGGTTTGCTATTGCAAAATGTCCGTCCGCCGTTGGTGAACCGCAATTAATTAATCAACATCCTTCCTTCCTTCCTTCCCTCGAATACATATCTATACATTTATGTATATGGATAGATGCCGCGTCCTAAACAAACATTATTCACACATACGTGCATATATCGACATGTGTTTGTGTTAGTCTATCGCCAACCGAGCACATTATACCACACATGATAAACACAACATGGTAATTGAATACTTGCGGTTCTCGATAGTGTGGAGAGGGTGAAAACGAGAGGACTAGAGAGAGAAAGAATTAGAGACAGAGTGAGAAAGAATTATAGACAGAGTGAGAAAGAATTATAGACAGAGTGAGAAAATAGAGAAATAGGAAGATACAATAATTGATAGATAGATAAATATTTATTAATTTATTATAATTTTTTATTTTATTTTTTTGTGTTTTGTTTTATAAATATTTTTTATATTTTATATTATTTTTTATATTTCAAATAATTATTTCAAAGATTTAAAAAATCCTTATAAAAAAATGTTGATACAATTAGTGAATTAATTGATCCAACCATTTAATGAAAACTATTTTGTTCTAATTAAACAGGTATGAAGAAAAATATCAATCTCATGATTTCCTCATAAACCAAGTTATGAAAAACGTGAGTAAAGAAAGATTTAATCAATAGAAAAAATTCATAATGAACAAAAAAAAAGATGACACAAAAATAAAACGACACCCATGAATTGAGAAGATAAACTAGAAACTAAATTAAAATACTGAAATTGAAGCCAAACAAATTAAAATGCGAAGAGGATGAAAACAAGATGTGATGACAACATTGATCAGCAGCGACGTGTTCAATAAAAGTTAGCAAGAAGAAAATTTGCAATTTTTCATCACTTCTTGTTCTCGTTCTACTCCTAAGATTTCATTTAAATTTTCCACATCCACACAATCACCTGGATCATACTCACTCAATAACATACAGAATACAGTGATCCACACACACATACACATAATACAGCGATCCACACACACACAAAAAATAAACTGATCCACACACTTACACCAACAAATTTACCCACACACAAACACTCTTGGTTCTCACCGGTGACAAAGTGCATCGAGGTTTCGAAAGTTTTCTGATTAAAATCTCGTGAAAGGGAAGCAGCAAAGTCCATGTGTTTCGAGTAAGTGAGATGGCAATATTTAACATCTCACTCACTCACTTACACACTGACTGCCTTGACCTCGATGTTGCTACAACATTGTGTAATACCAAGAAATCTTCGGGTCAGTATTTCTTCCGAAACCACACATGTAAATACTTTCAGTAACAGTAACAGTAGAATTTTTCCAAAACAAGGTCCTGTGAGTTTTCATCGTTCAAAATGGTTTCTTGAGGTCCAACGCCTTCGGGCCGACATTCAGTTCATCTATCCATCTAACCTCATATCCATCTAACCATCTAACCTCATATCCATCTAACTTTCTATCCATTTAACTTCCTTTCCATCCATTGCTTCCTTCACTCCTTCATTCATCTCTTCCTTCACTCCTTCATCCATCTCTTCCTTCACCCCTTCATCCATCTCTTCACTCCTTCATACATCTCTTCACTCCTTCATACATCTATCCATCCATTCTTCGAGCGTTACCGAAATTACCGTAGCTCTTGTCAAAGCTTTTAGTCCACACCACACAAATGCCTCAAAGTCTCCAGAGTCGGTGGCTCGCTGGATGTTGGACGGGTTGGACGATGGGCGTGGGCGGGAGGTCAGTGGGCGTGGAGGTCGATGGACGGTTGGTCGGTGAACATCGTCCGGGGTCGAGGGATTCGTGTGAGCTCGGGTTCAACATTTTTTACGTCACTCAAAGTTTTCCCACCGGATGGAACTATGTATGAATGGCGAAAGTGTTCGGAAGCAAGGAGGAGAAGGAAGAAGAGGCCAACGATGAGGAGGAAGAGAACAGGGACAAGGATGAGGAAGAGGAGGACAGGGATGAGGACGAGAACGATGATGAGGAAGAGAACAAGGATGGAGGACGTCGAGGACGAAGTCAACCTGGTTCCTGTTGAGAAGGCTTCCTGGCGGCGTTGCCAACGTTATGGATGGCAAAACAATTCAGTCGACCGTGTGGTGAGTTGTGGTGAGCTGTGACCATAGTTAGTGAGGGACATTAAGTGAATGTGTGCAAGAGAAACAGAGTGTTAGAGAGAGAGAGAGAGAGAGAGAGAATGAGAGAGAGGGAGTGAGAGAGCGATACTGAGAGAGGGAGACCGAGAGTTGTATTTAATTTGCTTAAACAGGGTGAGGTGAGATTAAGTCGTGTTCACAAGATAATTAATATTATGTTTAGGATACTTTTTGTTAAACTTGTTCAGGTTCAAGGATTTCATATCAAGTAAATTGATCAGTTGCAAAATTTTGAAAGGTTCTTCAGAGCAACAATGTGAGCTCAAAATAAGAGGATTTTTTTTATTCGTTTTTTTTTTTGAAAAACTAATGAAATAGAAACCTCTTACAAAGGCCCACTTTCACTTGGCTGATGTTTGTGGTTGGAAACCCTGCCACGGCCAGTTGATGCCGTGTCGGAACGCTGAAAATCGGGGAAAACGTTTTTGCACCCAGCTTAACATTTTGGGGCACACGATGACGTGCACTGAGAAAAATTTGTAACTAAAATTTTTAAGAAAATTTTTAAAATTCAAATTAGAAATCATTTTAGTTTTCAAAAACATTTTTTTTCAAAAACATAAATTTTTCCGAAAATTAAAAAAATTATATATATAAGATTTTTGAAAAATTTTATTTTTTATAAAATTTAATAAAAAACTACAAATAATTTTAAATTGTAAATTTTTTTTTTAAATTTTAATATGAAAATCTTTGAGTTTATAGCTTTTTTAAAGCAATTATAGACTTTTTTGCTTACTGAATAATTATAATAATTTATTCGAATTATATTTTTTTAGCAATTCTTTAAATTTTTCATTTAATTTTAATTTTTTTTTAATATTTAATTTTTTTTATGAATGAAGAATATAAATAAATATTTTTAAAAACTAAAAAATTGATTTAGAAATTTTTTTTTATAACAAAATATTCTGTTACTATTCGAATCAGTTCCTGTTTTCTCTCAGTGCACCGTCGCATGTAAGCTAGTGAAATGACGGGCAAATATAAAAGTTTTGAAAAGCGGACAGAGCTGCGGAGCTGCGTGTCCAGTTTCTTGTTCGCCAATGTGTTTTTTGTTTTTGCTTTATTTTTTTTTTTTTATTTTAAAGTTTTGTGCTTTTATTGGCTTGTTTTTATATGGTTGTTACTTTTTGGATTTGTTTTTGGGATTTTGTGTTTTCGGTGGTTTTTTACTAAATTAGTTTCCATGAAACTTTTCGCCACGCATTAGTTTCTTTATAATTTCATAATTCAAGTTTGGGTTCCGTTTCCGCAGCCAATTCGGAAAATTCGGGAAATTCTCCTTGGTCCAACACCTTCGGAAGGTTGAGAGAGGAGAGAGCGAGAGATGGCTTAAGAGCTAGAGAACGAGAGGGAAGATGTCAGGAGAATGTCGGAAGTGGATTAAAGGTCCTCGGATGATTCTCGCAGATTCCAGACATCGGATAAAAACTTTGTCTTTCGTCCGAAATTTTGCAACATCTTTCGAACAAGTTGTGCACGAGCCATTGTATGTGTGTGTGTGTGTGTGTGAACGTTGGAAACTGAGACGTCAGGGGAGTGAGAGAGAGGGAGAGAAAATGAGAGAGTGAGTGGGATAGTGTGAGTGGGAGAGAGAGTGGTGAGTGAGAGAACTTTATTATGCGTTGAAAACTTTAAATTGAAAGTGAAAATGCAGAAAGGTTCTGACATTTCGGCGCTGACTGCTGCAGCAGCAGTTGCTTTCAAAAGAACTAATTGGAATTTTCTTTTTTTTTTCATCTCCTGTCTCTCTCGCTTTCTCCCTCTCTCTACCACTGTCCCTCTCTCCATTTCGCTCTCTCTCTCTCTCTCTCTACAATTCGAGTGAGCCGCGACGTTGACAAGAAAAACAGACAGATTTTCCGCGTTCTCTCGGCAAGTTTCTGATGACATGATCTTTTGTCGTTCAGCTCTGACAGACAGCCAACAGACGGACAGACAAACGGACAGTTTTTTTGATATATTTTAAATGAGAAAAATAACATTTGTCGACGATGATAATCAGGACGTTCATGGAAGTTGTAGACATTCAACAAAATGTCCTTTTGGAGGACTCCGCAGTAGAGAGAAAAGGAGACAGCGAATGAGGGAGAAACTTATAGAGAATTTATATAATAGAAAAAGCAATTTGTAATAAATTTTTATTTTTAATGAGATATAATCCTGCTATGAAATATTATTTTATTAAGAAATTTAATTTTTTAAATAAATATCTAAAATTTTACTTTTTTTTAAATGATTTTTTTTATATTATTAATTTTATAAAAAAAAAAAATTTTAGTGATATTTGTCTATGTCATACATTTTTAATTCATTATTTTTTTATTAATATATATTTTTTAAGAAATGTAATTTTTTGTGATATATTTTTTTGTGAAATATTGACAAATTTTTCATTAAGAAATATATTTTGTTCTTTATAAATTTTTTTTTAGTAAATATAATAATTTTAAATATATAATTTTTTCTCCATGACATATAATTTTTATATAATTTTACATTATATACAATATTTCTATTTAAATATGAAATATAATTTCTTATTAAATATAATTATAATTAAATATTGAAAGATATCCGAGTATAAAACCCAAGGCATCCATATTAAAAATAATTCAACAATTTTAACGCAATTATTCTCCGCAAACCTTGAACTCTCTCACAAGTGAAACTTTTGCCGGAAAGTGAAAATTATGATAAATCACTTATTTTGCATTATTGTATTGTATAATACATATTTAAAGTATATTGTATGCGGTTGTTTTAATATTCGTAAACATAAATTGAGTGCACGAAATGCTTTTGTCTCCACAAGCATATCTATCTCCGTATAAGTGTGTGTGTTAATGTTGCCAACTACTGTGCGACTTTCTGTTGTGGCCTCACACATACATATGTAGATTATTAACATATCCTGCTTTCGGTAGATATAAGCCTGTAAAACAAGATTATCATATATTCATATGTGTTATTTTAATATCTCTTCAGCAGAAATAATGAGTGCTCTCATGTTTCGTAATTTAAATATTGCTTTAATAAATTTTGTTTCATTTTTCGATTCTTTTCAATTTTATTAATTTTCTTTTAATTTATTTGCTTTTAATTTATATATACAATATATTTTTCTTTAAATATTTTTTATTTTCTTTAAATTATTTATTATTTTTCTATACTTTTTGATTGAAAAATTTTATTTATATTTCAATTTATCATTATTTTTATTTATTTGAATTTTAATATGTGAAATTTTTATTTCCATATTTTCTTAATATAATATTTCAAAATTAAAATATTTAAATATAATATTTTTCTTTCGATACAATGAAAACACTGTAGAATTTAAACAGAAGGGGTTGTGGTTAAGGTGGTGTAGGAGAGGAAGCGTGAGGGTTGAGAGGATGAAACGCCATTGCACAGTGGATTTAATTAAGCATGTCAACGGTGAAATGACGACCAAAGCAATATGGTGAATGTTGAAATTCACAATGGTGGACGGCGTCGAAAGTCCTCAAATACAATACAATAACTAACTTTCAATAAGAACAACAAAAACTAAAACAACAATAACCTTAATAACAACAAGCACTAGAATAAGTACAACAACATACAGTACCATAAGTCAATAAGACCACAGATATCAATGAAACCACAAATATCAATGAAAATGAAACCAACAAGAACAATAATAACAACAACAACAATAAGAAAAGCAACACCAATCCCAACCACAATAAACTAAAATCAAAGAAGAAATAAAAATTCTTGAACAAACAATTGACAAAAAACAACAACATCAATAACAATTCCAACAACATCATCGACAAAAACTCCTATCACAATAACTAAAAGCGAAAATCTCTCGTCTTTAATTAAATGAAAATAAGAACAAAATCCTCACAATAGGATGAAATTTTCGTTAATTTTAAAATATGTTTAGAATATTTGCGTGAATCTATGTGTGTATTTATGATTGTACGTATGTATTTGTGATTGTACGTTTGTATTCGTGATTGTACGTTTGTATTCGTGATTATACGTTTGTATTTATGATTGTATTTATGTATGTATGTATGTGTGTGTGAATGAAAATATCATTATATTAAAATTAATTAAATCTAGCATATGCTTCACATATGAAAGCAAAACGCTCTGATGAATTCTTTCCGTTGTGCTTCATTCTATAACATATTTAATTATTATATATCGTATATCCGTCAATCCATTTATCTGTTCGTTTTTCCCTCCATCCGTCTGTCTGTCCGTCTGTCTGTTCATTCATTTATCCCCTTCCATATTTTCGATGTCACATGATTTTCAATGACATTTCAAATGGATTTTCCCTCGGCAGACAGATTTAATTATATGCAACATGAATTTTATGAATGTTTATTCTGCTCAATAACTCTATTTCTATCTTGCTTTTACTCCTTCTCCTCTTTCTCCCTCTGCAACTCACTCATTATAGTTTTCTATTACGTCGTTGATTCGCTCTCTCTCTCTATCTCTCTTTCACTCTCGTTCGTTGGTTCCTTTTTGCACTCTCGTTGGTTCCCTTTCACACTATCGGTTCGTGCACGGTGCATTGCACTTAAATTTATTATTAAATTAAATTGAAATCTGTTGAAATTGACATCAGCGATTGTCCTCGACACGCCACTTGAACCGAGCAAGTGAGTGAGAGGGAGTGAGGGATGGAAAGAGTGAGCGATATAGCTAAAAAGGTAGAAAGGGATAGAGGTACAAAGGGATAGAGGAAAGAGATAGAGAGAGAGAGATAGAGAGGTGTAATGGGAAAGATAGCGATTGAGCTCAACTACAGTGCAACTCTTTGTTAGTTAATAAATTCCTGCCAGCACTCACTCAACAGCTATTCTCCACCACTCCTCTCCTCACTCTTCTCTTCTCCTCTCCTCACCTCTCTCCATAGTCCTCTCAACCTCTCTCCTCATCACTAAACCCCTCTCTTCACCTCTCCTCAGTCGTCGATTCTCATCGCTAGTATGAAGCATTTCGCATTTAATGAAGTCATTAAAAGCGTAAAAGTTTGCAAAGCGGATTAAATAGTAATTAAAGTAGGAGTCGTAGTAGAAGTAGTCGATGTTGTTGTAGTAGTCGTTATCGTTGTTGTAGTAGTCGCCCTTGTAGTAGTCATTGTTGTAGTAGTCGTTGTTGTAGTAGTCATTATTGTAGTAGTCATTGTTGTAGTAGTTCATTTAGTTATAGACATCGTCATAGCCTTTGTCAGCGCTGTGTGAGGTTTTTAGGTTTACTACTATTAAATATGGGAGTCTCCAGTTCACAGTTAAAGCGGAGTCTCCATATTTAATTAGGAGTCTCCATATTTAATAAAGAGTCTCCATGGTTAATAAAAAATGAACCCAAGTAGTAATAAAAGTAGTAAATTCCAGAAATAAAATTCCTACACTAATTTCCTCGGACAATCTGTTTTCCATCTTTTTCTCCTCTTTCTTCATTATTTTCTCCCTTCATACGCATCTCTTTTCATAGTCTTCTCTTGTCATTCTCTTCATTAACAGCAAAATCCGTGGAACTTTCTCTGAGTTTCAGTATTCAAAACTATTTCGATTGATAGATCCAGATAGTTTTAATTAATTTCTCAGCACTTGACCCAGTTTCTTCTACAATTTATTCCACAAGTATGATATTTAAAAAAAAATCCAATTAAATATCATTTATAAATTGACGATTATAGAGAGAACTTTCCTTTATAATAACAAAAGCTATTATGTGAAAGAAGAAGAACATGAACGATAATTAAAATTTAAAAACTTGCTCATTTGAACCTAAATCAATATTTTCCATCGGATGGTGCGATATAAATAACGGAAAGGACCTTTTAAACCAATACCAAAGCAAACACACATCGTTGGATACATACACACGCACACTCTCACAATCACATAGAAACATACACTCATGGAGAAAATCAAACATGGACACATCATCAGACATGAACCCATAACTCCAACTCATAACTCTGTTATGATGGACACACACAATCGCAGAAGAGTCTCTGCACACATACACATAGAACCACATGGACACACACATATATCCACATGGACACACACTCATACGCATGCACACAATAAATATTTGCCTTTCAAAATTTTGTATATAAATTCGTTCCAACCGAATGTAATTCAGCCTTTTAATAACTTGTTCAAACAAGCAAACATTCTGACCTCGATGCAAACTTTATTTTTATTCCTCATATTTTTAGTTTTATATTTTTGTTTTTTGTATTCTTTGTTGTTGTTGGTGTTTTTTTTTTGCTCAACACTCAACATGCCGGATCCATGGCCCTTCCGGTCGTGTGGGTCCAGTAGAGCCTCCACGATGAGGTCCTTTTTAAGCGAAGCCGGGGCCGATTCATTGGACGTCATCAACATCGTCGGCCGGTCGGTCGGTCGGTTGGCGTTTGTTGGCCAAACGCTTGCGGCTGGCCACATGTTGGCATAGAGGAAAAATAGGAACAACAAGAGAAAATTTTGCTGCAAAAACTGAAACTACAACAACAGAAACTACATCAACATCGTAAACTACAATAAGAAAAACTACATCAACGTCAAAAACTACTGCTACAACAAATGCCGAATGCAAGAATAACACTAACAACAACATGAAGCTACCACCAACAACAACAAAAACATGGTTCTACCATCACCAACATCATCTTCAACTCCAACAACATCGACATAAAATAAAACTTTTGTTCAAATAAAAATAAAATGAAAATAAGTTAATAAAAGAATGAGAGAAAAATAAGAGACAGAGGCAGAGGAAGATTGAGAGATATAGAGGGGAGAGAGAGAGAGAGAGGGCAGTATGAGAGAAAAATAGAAAGAAAAAGAGAGAACGAGATGGAGAATGAGATAAGAGGAGGCAGGTGAAAAAAATCGGAAGTGGTTTTCATTTAGTTTTTACCAATATTTCAAACCACAGCGAGACCGAAAACCAATTGATTTCACTCATTGATCTTAAGGACTCTCATTCTCGCCATACCTCTTCATCCTCCCTCTCTCATTCTCGCCCTCCCACTTCATTTCCCCCTCTTCATTTCTCCCTCTCATTCTCTCTCCGTTGAGTTCCCGAGTGGAAACGAATCGAAGCGAAAGGCCTGAAGTATTTGAATGGCTCGATGCCAGATGAGCGGTGGCTGAAGAGCCGTAAGTTTTGATATATTGAAATAGGATTTTGAGAAAAATGTTCATTTATTTTCAGATTCAAATACATATCGTTAAATCTCACTTGATTTTTAACGATTTGAAGAATAGCTTTTTGATGGTTTTCGATATTGAGTGAGAAGAAATTGATTTTTGAAGAATTTTATTGTACTTTAGGGTACTTGAGAATACTTATGGTACTTTATGATACTTTATTTTGAAATATATTTGAAACTGATCATAAATTTAAAGAAACTCAATCAATACAAGAACATCGTTTATGATCCATGATCCCTAATAACAACATATGATGATTTTCTCTTGAGGAAATGAGTTCATTTGATGATTTCCACGAGCAGTAGAATTTCTCATACCACCAGACATCAGTCTAGAAATGAAAATTTACGATCCCTCATCTTTCGACACCACTGTCTGTGGTTTCTTTTTACGACTTTATTTGTTTGATTTTTATACTCGTGAAACAAGTACCTTGAGTGGATAAGTTTTGACTTCTTCTCGTCTCTTTTCCTCACAAACTTTGCATTGAGTGTTGTATTTTTTGTTTTTTATTTCCTTTTTTCGCCCCAAAAGAAAATTTTGCTGATGAAAACATATTCCAAATATAATATATATATGTGCACTTATATTTTATACGTAGATTATTTGGGGGAAAAGAAAATTCAAAGTTTTCACCAACCGAACAACAAAAACAATCCAGGAAATGAGAAAAAAAATATATATGTGTGTGGATATATAAATTTATGTTTATATATTTTCTATGGGAAGTACTTTGTGTGACCCTTCCGCATACATACACATACACACACACATACGAACACTGGGGAAGAAGCAGCCAAGTGTCTTGTAAAGTTTCCGTTTCCGGCTTAAGTGTGTTTTCCTCATTTTCTCCAGTTTTCCAGTCTGTTTCTGACTCAATTTCTCCTCCTATCTTCTCTATTTGTCGCTCTATCTCCCTCTCTTTCTGTGTCTTCCTCTCTCTCTCTCTCTCTCTTTCTAACCCACTTTGTTCGCTCCCTCTTTTAACTGTTGAACAGCTCCTTGGGGCATCATTTAAAGTTTTTTTTCCATCTTCTTCTCCATCTTCTCTGTTTATTTTAAAGTAGTTTCTCTTCTGCTAAACATTGTTTTCCTTGCCCTCTTACGAGAAGAACTTATTATTTTATTTCGTTTTTCTCCCCCCTTTCGCAATTTTGTCTCTTTCTTCTTCTACTTTCCTTTTGTTTTCCTGGTCAACTTATGTTTTTGTTTTTGGAGTTTTTCATTATTTTTTGGGGAATTTTTTTGCTTTGTGTCTTGTTTTTTTTTTCTTGTCTTGATTTTTTTCTTTGTCTTGTTTTTTTTCTTGTCTTGATTTTTTTCTTTGTCTTGATTTTTTCTTTGTCTTGTTTTGTGCTTTTCGGTTATCCTTAAAAATATAATGACTGAAAACTTCCGCATAGGTCGTTGGTCAATTTCCTTTCTTCCTCTTCTCACTCTCTCTCTCTCTCTCTCCTGTCTCCAAATTAGAGACGGAAACCAACCGGAAAAGGGCAGGAAGAGACGGGGTCGAGAGGAGTTTGGGGCTGAAATGAAAGGAAGCAAGAAGAAGCAACTAATTTCGGGAAAATTAAATTAATTAGAAGTCCAATTATGAGAAGCTGCTGATGATAAACAAGAGATCAAGGAAATCCAGGCCATCTCTTCAAAGGACACGAAGGGCAAGCAATGAAGAAAGGACATGGAGAGGGAGAAAGAAGAAGAAGAATGAGAAAGAAAAAGAGAAGAGGGTGAGAAAATGGGAGGAAAATGAAAGAAATAACACAATTACCAGAGGGCGAAACGGGTGGTGAGAGAATTTTACTAAAGAAAAAAACCAAAAAATGCGGACTAAAAGAGAAAAAAATATCTATAGAGAAAGAAACCGAGGTAAATGACCAAAGAAGATAGTAATGGCGTCGAGAGAAAAAAATTATGAAAAACATTTTTTGTTTTCCACCGAAAATTTCGTGGAAAGCTCTCGGAAGAAGGAGACAGCGGGAGACAAAAGGAGAGAGATAGAAATAGCTCCATAATTGGTGGAGAGTTTCAAGACAATTTTTTTCCCTTGAAGGCGAAACGACAGAATCCGCTGAGGACTTTGGCAAACGGAAATTCCTGGATCCCTCGACTCGTTGATTCGTCGTTTCCTGTTCCTGCTCCTGAAGCTGAATTGTTTTTCATTCATTTCTCTCGTTCTCTTTCACATTTTGATCGGCAAGTGCCAACTGGATGTCGACATGGCCTTGATGATGTCTAACCGGGGTTTTTGTCTTTATGTTTTTTCAGTGATCTTCCTTTGGTCTTGCTTCACTCTTGGCTGCCTGGGCTCTTTCATACCTTCACTCTTTCCTCTCTTTTCATTTGACTTCCTTCACCCTTGCCATCTTTCTTTTATTCCTATCTTTACTCTTTCCCTCTAACACTCTTTCCTACTTTTATTCTTTTCTACCGGAAATAATCAGACTTCTCTCTGGCCTACCTTCACTTTTCCCATCCTTCTCTTTTGCCTACCATCACTCTCTCCTAACTTCAGTCTTGCCTACCATAACTTTTTCCATCCTTCACTCTTGTCCACCTTCGCATCTGTCTCTCTTCTTTCCCATCTTTCCCTGTCTATCATCGCTCCTGTCTATCTCCGCTACTCGCTATCTCTTCTCATCTACCTGTCTTTCTTCTCCCCAACATGTCTGTCTTCTCTCCTCGCCCTTTCTATCTCAACTCTTCTTCCTCTTCTCCCCGTCCCTTTACCTTCTCTCCCTTTCCACACTCCCGATCTATTTCGCTCGCGTTTTCCATCGCTTCCGTTTGTCGTCGCTTCCTGTTTTAGCCTTCGGTCGCTGTTGCATTTGACATGGACATCGTGGACATCTTTGACTACAACAAAGGTAACAACAAAGACAACAGTACCAACAACAACAACAACGGATGAAAGGTGTTAAAGCATCAGCAACCCACGGACATTTTGAAAATTTGTTTTTGTCCATCGTTTTCATCTCTCTCTCTCTTTGTAGTTTTTTTTTTGTTAGTCTTCCTTTTTAGGTTTTCATTTGTTTGCCAAAGGACGAAGTTCCACGAGAATGTCCGGATGTCCTGAGAAGGGCCGGAGGGAAAGAAGAGCGAGAAGAGAACGAAAACGACGAAACTGTCATCTCGTCCGGATCAACAATTTCCCTCACAAAGGGATCCACAGAAAGAGACAGGATGGGAGGGAGAGAGAGAGAGGGACAGGAAAACACGGAGAGAAAGAGAGAAGGAAGGAAAATACCTAGAAAGGATTGCTGAAGGGAAATGTGTGTGTGTGTGTGTGTGAGGAAGTTAGGAAGAGATAGCGATAGCGTGGAGAGGGAGCGACAACGAGGAAAGGGAGCGAAATAATAGGTGCAGGAATGAGTGACAGAGATAACGATAGAGAGTGTGAAAGTGAGTGAGTGACAGACAGACAGACAGACAGGAAGGATGAAAGAGAGCGACCGACAAAAGAATAGAACGATAGATGAAGTGAAAAAAAGGGAGAGGAAGACAGAAAGGGAGAAAAAAGGGAACGAGAGAAAGGGTGAGCAAAAGATAGAAAGGGAGAGAGGAAGACAGCGACAGGAAGAGAGGAAGGGAGAGAGGAAAAGAGCGACAGAGAATTGACAGAGGAGGAAGTGGGGAAACTCAATTGACTGAGAAGTCGGTTAAATGAATGAAGAAAGAGTTGAAAATGACAGTAGTAGAGAGAGAGAGAGAGGGGGGAGTATGAGTGAAGAGAGAGGAGTATGAATGAAAGAGTGAGAAGATAAGGAGTGAAAGAGAGAGCACTAGCAGGACGTGCGAGATGTAGATATCGAAGTGGAGCATGTGAGACAACGTGCAAATTGAGAAGTTGGTCTATTGCCCGCAAAGGACGAATCATTGTCAATTTACCTTAAACAAAAGAAGAGAAATTATGTCATTCCTCTCTTTATCTTCATCCTTCTCTATTTCTCTCATTCATTCATTTAATCATTTCTTCCATTGTTCCTTTGTGCATTTTGTGTGATTATTTCAATAGAACAATAATTTAATCCACATAATCCTTTCGCTTTGGCAAGAATTCAAGTTGGAAATTATTCTAATTTTAAATTCTCTAAATCCGGATCAACCGGATTCAACGTTGAAGAATGGTAGACAAAGAGAGATATAGAGGGGAAAAGGGAAAGAGGGAGAAGGAGAAAAATTTGGCGTTTGACATATCTTTGATCATTTTGCGAGTGTCTGCGTGAGAGGATATAATTAAATCCACACATTGCTTTATGAATGAGCAAATATTTTAACGTAGAGGGAAAATAAATGCGTAGAAGAGAGAAAGGGAAAGAGAGGAAACGGGAGAATATGAGATGAAAACAACAAAGCGGGAAGGATGAAAGGAAACAGTCAAAAAAGAGAGTGATGGGAAAAGGAAGAAAATTAAGAAGTGAATGGCAAGAGGAAGTATATAGAGGGACGGATGGATGGATTGACTGATGACTTGAAGACGGAAATAATGCTTCTTCGCGGAGACGAATACATAATTGAAATGACGTAGACAGAGACTAAAGAGTGAGATGGATTGATGGGCTGTTGAGTGAATCGAGGAAGAATGTGACGAAAACAGAATCCTTAAATTATTTCCTTTTATTTGATTTTATTATTTTTAATTAATTATTTATTTTTGGGTCATTCATTGGTTTTTTTTTATTTTTGTATTTTTTTATTGTTTTATTTATATTTTTCTATTTGTTATTTTTTTAGTTTTTATTATTTTTTTTATATATTTTATTCTTATTCTCTATATAAATTTTTTTCTCCATATCTTTATATTTTCTTTGAATATTTTTTCTGTATATTATTTTTACTTATTTTTTGCTTTTGACTAATTTTATTTCTTTTATTTTGTTAATT
>CM029563.1:2746120-2791609 GCA_017309665.1 Coelopa frigida | reverse complement strand
ATATCTCCCTCTCACTTCACATATCTCTCTCTACCTCACTGTCTTCAGACTCCAGAAATATCTCTCTCTTTCTCTTTCTCTCGTTTACCATCATTATCACTTTATGGCTTTGATTTAACTTGGCTCTCACATCGCATGGCACGAATGAAACGCAAGCGAGTCCGGTTTTATATGACTTCTTGGATTACAGAAGCTTCGTAGGTTTACTGGATTTTTTTTTATTTTATTATATAATTTATATAATATTATATAATTTTCAAATAAATGTTTTTTATATATATTTTTTTATTTTATTGAAACTTTTTTCATTTTATAATTTAAACTGCTTTCTGGAACGTACAAATTATAATTTTTTTATTTGACTTATGGTACTAAGAAGTGTTAAAAATTCTCCTACGGATATTTGGCGGCCTGTGAAGAGTTTAAAGATTTTTTACAATTAATTTTTTTTTACAAAAAACTCTTTTTTTTACTTCTTATTACACTCAATTTTTTATTTGACCCTTTTTTTCATCGTCATTTTGATTTATTTATTTTATTTCACAAGTGTCATTTAAAAAAAAACAGGAAAAAAGAGAATCAATGGGAGAATCAATGGGAGAATCAATGAGAGATGAATGAATGAAAGGATGAATAAAAGAACAAATAAAGCAATAAATAAATAAATACCATGCAATTAAATGTATTTTTATATTTAATTTAATTAAAACAACAGCCTGCTTCAGACACACCCTGCGGTCAAAGGGAAGGAGGTGGAACCAGGGCTGCCGCTGAGGGGGTGCGGGGGAAGCGGGGAGAATCAGGGTTGCCGCTGATTGGAAGTCAAAATGACTTCGGGCGACAATCATTTAGCTGTTCGATTGGAGTAACTAAGTGAGAGTGCGAAAGAGAAAACGAAACAGAGGGAGAAAACGATAATAAGTGAGAGAAGTGTGAACAAAGGCCTTTGATTAAATTTATTTTTGTAATCGATCAACCAAACTAGAGTGCGACGATCAACCTCCAGCGATTTCTCTCCATCATTCCATCGAGAATTCATCAACTCTCAATCATTTCCTCCAACAACTCAATCATTTCCTCAACCACTCCATCGAATCCTTATCAATTCCACCCCCTTCTCCATCATTTCCTCCCCCTTCTCCATAATTTCCTCCCCCACCTCCATCGATCCCCCTCTCGCTCCCCCCACTCTTTTCACCGCAATTCACCAACGTGGTGGAAATCCCTTTTAATCTCTCTTACGATATATTTACAACACATCGATTGCGAATTAAGTGTTGACCGTGTCCATGTCCACATCGGAATCGATGGAAGAGGATGAGAGTGAGGAGGAAAAGGTGGAAGAGAAGGAGGAAGAGGTAGGGGAGGAGAAGGAGAAAGAGGTAGAGTAGCAGGAGAAAGAGGTTGAAGAGGTGAAAGAGAGTTGAAGAGGAGGAAATTGATGTTGAAACAGGTCGCAAATTACGATTTAATTTCAACTTCATTATGCGCCAATGGGGCAGAGGATTGTGGAGTCGAAAGAGAAAAACAAAAAGGGTGATTGACACAGAGAGAGAGACAGAGAGAGGAGGAAGGAAGAATGAGAGAGGGGGAGAGAGAGAGGGAGAGAGAGAGAAAGAGAGAGAGAGAGAGGGAGAGAGAGAAAGGTTGAGTCCTTCAGGATGTTGACCACACGAGCGAAGTTCGATGGAATCATTTGCGGATTTTGGAGAGTTTAACGGAATTGCAATTGATTGAGAGGAAGTGATTCAGAGAGAGAGAGAGATAGTGAGGGAGATGAAGAGATAAAGAGAGGGACAGAGAAGGAGAAAGTGCCAGAGAGAGATGGAATGAGATGGAGGAAGAGATGGAGTGAACTTCGCTTAACCTGAAACATGTTTCGCTTTTGTTTCAAATCACGTTGTGGCCACCGTTTGCGGCAACCGATTGACAGCACTTAATTAATTCCCAATTTCTTTCAATCCCAGCTAGCTTTCATTCGATCTCTCTATCTCGCCTTCTCTTACTCTATCTCCCTCTATATTTCTCTCTCCCACCATCATTGGAAATCTCATTAAAACGCGAGCAGGTGAAGCCGGCTTCTTTCTTCGGCATCAATAATTGAGAAGCGAATCGCGAACTGACTTCGTTCGTATCGTTTTGCCTCGTTTCACCTCGTTCGCCGCCATTTTGCCGCCGCCACCATCATTGTTGACACTTCCGGATCCGGTTGCCGCGACTCGTGATCAGCAACGAAGAATTTGAAATTCGCTTCTGTTTCTGGTTGCTGTTGTCGATATGTTGTGGTTGTTATTGTCGCTATAGTTTCGTTCAATTTAGTTCAATTTAGAATTTTCATTTTTTAGAGAAGAGTGAGAAGAGGTGAGAGAGAAAGGGAGTGAGAGAGAAAAAGAGTGAGAGAGAAACGGAAACAATAGCAACAGGATGATGAGAGGGAGCTATGAGGAAAGACAGAAGAAGAGAGGTAACAATGACAATGATAACAACAACAATGGTATCAACGACATTGACGAAAAGAACAACAATGATAACAATAACAAAAATAACAAAAATAATGTCATCAACAAAAATAACGTCAACTACAACACATTTCCTCCGAGGCTGAAGTTGTTTCTACCTTTTCTTCTGAAGGCTCGAGGATGATGATGTATGTAGTTGTTATTGTTGACTTGCTAATGTTGTTGTTGATGTTGTTTTTGTTGCTGCTGATGTTGTCATTGTTGATGTAGTTCCTGTTATCGAAATTGTTGTTGTTGTCCACGTTTTTGTTGTTAACGTTATTGTTTTTATCAACGTTGATGTTTTTGTTTTCATAGTCATTGTAGTTGACAATGTTGTAGTTGTTCCCATAGTTGTTTTTGTTATTGTTTTAGATGCTCTTGTTACTCCTCTTCATTTGCAACTAGATATAGATACCATGTAAGTTTCTGTTGACAACAAAAACAACAATAACAACTACAAAGAAAAACAACAACTACGATCACATTGACTACAATACAAAAACAATGACGACAACAACGATGACTGCAGCAACGATGACTACAACAACGAAGACTACAACAATGATGACTACAACAACGATGACAACAACAACGATGGCAACAACAACAATGAAGTCAACAACATCTCTAACAAACTATATCTACAACTATGTAGAATAACAAAAACAACTATATCTACGACTAGAAGAACAACAACAACATGATGGACATATGGTCACTAGACTTGTTGTTGATGGATGTTGGCGATGATGTTGGCATTTGTTGTTGTTTCTATTTTTGCTGTTACTAGAGTTTTTGTAATTGTTGTTGTTTCTCTAGTTTTTGCAATTGTTGTTGTTACTATAGTTTTTGCAATTTTTGTTCTAACTCACTATTACAGAGCTTATTGTTGTTATTATTGTTGTTGTTTTTATTGTTGTTGTTGTTGTTGTTAGTTCCTTCCGTTCGCTGTTCGTTTCCACGGCCACTGATTACGGCAACGTATTGTGTTAACGTTGTTTATTTTTGTTTTCTTCTTCTCTCTCTCTTCCTTTTTCACTCTCTCTCTTCCTTTTACACACTCCCTCTGATTTTCTCCCTCCATGTTTTTGCTAGATGTTTTCACAATTGTTGTTCGAGTATTTGTTGTTGTAGCATACATTTCCATCCAGGTAACAAGAACATACACGCACACACTGACACACACTGACTCACACTACCACACTCCCTAACTCATCGTTAGAGAATGGGGGGAGGGAGAAAGAAGAAAAAAAAATAAAAGGAAACCTCGGTTTCAAATCTACATGAAAACATTGCTGCCGATTGCTTGTTGTCAATGATAGCAACATGCATTGGGAACGATAGGAAATGAGAGAGAGAAGGGGGAGAAAGAGGGGAGAAAGAGATAGAGGGAGTGAGAGGGAGATAGAAGAAAAAAAGGGGAAAAAGATAGAGGAAGAGTGAGGTAGATAGAGAAAGGAAACGAGCAGAAGTCGTCGTCGTCGTCATCAGTTGCTACAAAGTTAACGCATTTTCGTTCCACCAATTGTCATCGGGACTTGCTGGGCTCTAACTGAATGATGCCATCTCCCTCGCACACAACGCATCATCTCTTCCTCTGTCTTCATCATCAATTCGAAGTCCTTCCCTCTTCTTCCCTCCCTTTCTTCACTCTCTTCTTCTCTCTCTCACTTCACCCTCTCTATTCTCATCGCTTGTCACTGTCTCATCAATGATAACTGCGAGCAACGCATGCGAAAGACGATATCAATGCGTTGTATTGAATTGATGAAGAGCAGGACGGCTAGAGGCAAAAGACATAGAGACATCGAGAGAGGGATAGAGAGAGCGAAATATAGGATTCGATGCCCCACAGGCCCATCATGTGGAGGATGTGGAGTTGGAGTTTGGTGCAGTTGATGTTGTTGAAAGGAAATCAATATCAATATCATGGCAAAATCACGAGAGCTTTAATATTATTGCTAGATGGAAGCACAAACATCGACGAGGAAGAGGACGATGAATGGATGGGATGGTGAGAGAAAGAGAGAGAGAGAAAGAGAGAGGAAGATCCTCCACCTATGTCAAGGTAGAAAATAAACTCCATGCGAATTGTTTTTTGTTTGTTTGCTAGGTGAAAGCAATATCATCGACAACGAGAACGAAGGCGAATTATTCGTGTTTTTGTTTATAGATTGCAAATAATTTATCACCCCATCCCCATGACTATGGGGGGGAAATATCACATGAATAGCGTTTGGCATTTGGGAAATGGAAATCGGAACCAGAATCGGAACCTGAAGGTCTTTCAACAGACAGATGATATCGTAGATATGGTAATAGGAGAATTGAAAACCTTTGGCCTTGTTCTGATTTTGTGTGAAATATTATGAATCATCGAGGTGAAAAATTATTTAGAAAATATTAGAAAACAAGATCTCTTCAGTCGATGAATGGAAAACAAAAATGGAAAAGCAGAAGAGAAAATAATCGATGAATAGAAAGTAATCGATAACAAACAAAATCGATATAATCGATAATCGATAGAAAACAAGAATATAAAACAATTGATGAATAGAAAACAAAAATATAAAACAATCGAATCAAAACTATGAAAAGCCAGATGAATAGAAAACAATCGATAGAGATGAAAACAATCGATGAATAGAAAACCAAAATATAAAGCCAACTATGAATAGAAAACAATCGATAAATAGAAACCAATAATAAAATTCATCGAAGAGAATCAAAAACTCCAACTACAAGACAAGAAAAGCACATGAATAGACAGACGGAGAGACAGACAGAGGGACAAACAACAACAACGACGACAGGAGTTTGTCGTCGCCTTCACTTCGTAAATCCATTATAATCATCTTTCCAAGAATTTTTCATTCACTTTCTTGTCTGCAACATTTGGTCTTGTGTGCTGGTTGAAATAATAAATAAATAAATATCTCACCACAAGTTGATGCCCAAATCCCTGTCTCTGTCTCACACTTTCTCTCCCTCTCTCTCTTCCTCTCTCTCTTGGTTGGTTTGACAAAAACCCGACAACAACAGCAAGGATTGAAACCACCAAGAATAATAACAATAACAAAAAGAAAACTTGAACAATATTCGATACTTTGAAGCTCTTACGTTTATCCTTCGAAAACATCTTGCAATAAAGTTGCTTTGTAATCGGTAGAGTTTTCCAATTTTTCACTCAGCAACCGCAACGAAAGACACCAAAAGAGAGCCAAGAATCCAACCGACACAACTGAGCCCCATGGAACCACAAAAGTAACCCCTCATTTTGTTCTCCTTCTTCTCCATTCCTCATTCTTCTCATTCCCTCATCTTCCTTTTCCAATCCTCGTCATCACAGCTGCCCCCATTTTTAATCCCAGCTGAGCCAGGACTTTGCTCGGACTCCTTTGCGACGTCGACTAAAGAGAGACAGAGACAGAGGAGCGTAGAAAGAAAGGGACGAAGTGTCTGAAAGAAGGACCATTGAGGATTCCACGATGATCATGATGGGGGGGGGGGACGAAGGGATGAGAGATGAGTGGTAATGGGAACTTGTAATGCTCCACAATTGCAGGAGGATTATTTTTATTATTTGTCACTAAAAAATCCCATCACGACGAAGAAGTTGTAAAAAAATAGAAAAGGAATTGAAAGGGGAAAAGAATAATTTTTAAAAATGAAACTATGAAAAGAGAAGACAATTTTAGTAAAAGAGAAAAAATAAAATAGAAGTAGAAGACAGAAAAAATCCAAGTTAAAGACAGAAGAAAAATAGAAAATGAAGTAAAACGAATATAAAAATCTCGAAAAAATAGTGAAAAAAAAACTAGAAATGAAAAATTTAATAGAACGAGTAAAAAATGAATCTAATGAACGCCAAAACGTGACTGACGGACGAGTGGGAATTCCGGAGTTTGCACGATTAGCCCGGATTTTGCACAGAGCACAAGTTCAACGATTGAAAATAACTACTACAAAAATAGCAGGGATTCCTATGAACGTGGGCGGACAATGACGAAGGATCTAAACGTGGTGTCACGGCAATTGATATTTGATATCATCATTCAATATTACTTTCGTTGACAATGTATAAATACATTTTTAAGAATTTATTATTCATCTTTCATCTGTTATTTTTTTTTGAGATATTCAATATAATATTAATTTTTATTCAATATATTTTCTTAAACTATTATAAAATGATGAATTCTAATCTAATTTTTCGAGACTTTTTCTTTAATTTATATTTTTAAACAATATTTTTTTTTTTTTTTGAATTTTCTCATATTTTTTTCAATTATTATTTTTTTTATTTATTTTTTTAGCATTAAAATATTTATTTTTTAATAGATCTATATTTCTCACTTTTTTAAAAAAAATTTCTAAATTCTGTCCATATTATTTTGTATTTCTTAATTTTTTATTTTAATTTTTCTAATGAAAAGAAATGTTTTGTTCTTATGATTTTTTGTTCTTCTGATTTTTTGGATTTTTTTTTGTCAAATATTCATAATTTGTATTGTTTTCTCCATATTAAATTTTTCCCAGTTTTCATATTTTTTTCTTCTTTGTTTTTCTTTAATTTTTTATTATTTTCCATATTTTTTTTTTTCAGTGTACCTTCACCGTCGTGGCGAAAGCACTTCATGTCGTGTGCACCGTGGAGCGCACGATGAATGCAAACCTCCTTACGAACCGTTTTGCATATAATTTTTCCCTCTAGTTTAACATCTACCGATATACCAGACGCACACGCATACATTTATCGTCATACTTACACACTTATACAGATGCACATATATTCATACATATACATCCATCCATATACATATAGATATATGATGTATGCATGTCTGTGTATATAAGTTGACGTTTTATTTTACATGTGATTTAAGACTTGAATTTCATTTGCATCTAATAAAGGACCCTCGTCCTCCATTGTGTGTGTGTGTGTGTGTGTAGCTCTGCAGGTGGAAGTATGTGTGCTAGTGTGTGTGTGTTGTGAGACAGTGAGTATATGTGTATGTATGCATGTGTAATAGTAGTAGTCGTTTCGTTCTTGGCAAAGACATCACGTCACATCGCATTCGAGAAGCTGTAGAAAAATGATGCTCATGAGATGCACCCGAGTCCTCGGAAATAATTTCATCATCATCCTGACGTTATATTAAACTCTCCGATTCACATTTTACTCCTATTTATAGTTCAATTATCGAGGATTTTATTATGAGTTCTTCTTATCCCTTGAAGGAGTCAACTAATGGAAAATGACAAGAGAAAGGAAGAGGGAGAGAAAGGTTGATGGTAAGGTAGAGAAAGAGAAATGGTGATGGTGAGGTAGAGAAAAAAGGTAAAGATCCAAAAAAGATGCACCATGAGATCGAAATAAATATTATTATCGTAAATTAAGCCGCAGTATCGAAGAACAGAGAAGCAGAGGAGCATGAGAAAAATCTCTTCTCTTCATACACAAACACTGTTATCTTTGAAGTAAAAGAGAGAGAGAGAGATGGAGTGAAGATAGAGGTAGAAAGAGATGCAATATAACGATCCCTGTATCATGATGCATGATTTTCTTCCGCATCTCTTTCCCAGTTAAGTCAAGTCAGAGTAATTCATTGTGTTGCAAAACGATTATTCTGTCTGCCTAACTGTCTGTCTACCGAAATGTCTGTCTACCTCTCTCCCTATGTCTGTCTGTCTCTCTCCCGCTGACTGTCTGTCTCTCTTCCTCTGCCTGAATATCTCTATCTATCGGTCTCTGTTTCTCTCTCTCCCTGTCTGTTCATTTCTCTGTTTGTTTCGCCTGTCTATCTGTCAGTAAATCTCACACATTCATGTTAACGTGATTGCATTTGGTTTGGATTATTTTTCACATGCGCCTGCATCGCAAGCGAACTGAGTAGCAAAAGGAAAATCTCCAACCAGTTCATGTTACAACCGAACGATGAAGAAGACTTCGAGATAGGCTGAGGAGAATTTGCATTTAATAGATTTGCATATCATCATTATAGCACTTGCATTGCTTAATTACGTTCATTATTTAACTAAATTACATTCACTATTTAAGTTAATTCCTTCATTATTATGTTATGTGTTATGTTATTATGTTTGTTCCTTTCATTATTAAGTTAGTTCCTTTCATTATTATGTTAGTTCCTTTCATTATTGTATATTTGTCTATTTCCTTCAATTCTCTTCATAACACATTAACTATTTAACTCAATTTCCTTTATTTTACGTTCACTATTTAAGTTAATTCCCTTTCACAATTATACATTCACCATTTAACATAATTTCCTTTATTATTATACTTATTATACGTACCATATTCAATTAAATTATTTTCATTATTTAACATAATTACATTCTTCATTATGCAACTGAATTTAGCTAATTCCATTGTTAACCATTCAAATAGAGTTTGTGTGTGTGTGGAAATTCTCGATATAATCTTGAACAAAGTATGGCTGCCTAATTTCCATGGTAGAGGATTAAATTGGGTTTTCATTTATCATATCTATGTATATAACCATAGAACAAGAAAGAGATAAAGGAAATCCTTTATGTACAGAATACAACGAAATGGAAATGTGAAATTAATGACAAGAAGACGACGATGTCGAAAGGACGACGTTGTCGAAAAGGACGACAATGTCGACGACAACGTTCACATCGACATCGACACGTTATCAATGGCTTCCTTCCGTTCTTCTGGCCGAACAGACCAAAAACCATTCACATTCACGCCCTCATGTCCATCTACCAAATGTCCGTTATTCTATGTTCAGTCCGTAATTCTGTGTCTGTTATATTCTATTTCTATCCGTTCTCTAGGTTCCGTCCGTTATTCCATGTTCAAACCATTCTCCTGTAAGTCTATCTGTACTTCGATGTCTTCCTGTTCTTCTATGTCCAACCCGTTCTTCTACATCCAAACCGTTCTCCGATGTCCCCATGTCCGTTATTCTATTTCTATCCGTTCTTCGTTGTCCATGTCCACATCCATCCTATTCTTCTCTTGCTATCCATTTGACCTCTGCTCACCCTTGCATTCAATCTTCACGGTTCTCTGAAGTCAAATGCATGTCCGTCCATCTGACTATCCTTCCGTTCATCTTTTCATCCTATCCCTCTGATCGTCCTTCTGGCCATTCCTCTGTCCGTCCTTCTGTCCATCCCTCTGATCGTCCTTCTGTCCATCCCTCTGTCCGTCCTTCTGTCCATCCATCCATCCTTAGGTCGCTAGGTTGCATCTTGATGCATGTGCAAGGCACGTGTGGCTTCCTCCCGGCCATGTTTGTATTTCGGACCAACCTCGATTCACACGACGACGACGACGACTACGACGATCGTAAGTAAAATCGAAGAGAACATTCGGAGAAATCTCCACATGTCACGACGAGAAATTCTCTCGATTTGTCCATGTCGTTGGGTCAGCATGGCAAGGATTCGCTTTGGGTTTATTTTCATCTCAAGTCGGAGAAATTCAACACCAAATCGATAGAAATAGTTCTTTTATTACACTGATCTATATTTAAATTGGATTTTTCTATTCTCATCTTTTTATTTTCGTCCTATCATTCCGATGTTTTACTTAAAATAAGTAGAATATTAATAGAAAATTAATTAGATATGATTTATTACCTCTGAATTATTTTTTTCTTGTACCAATTGAGAGAAATTCAAAACTAAATCGGTCGAAATTATTCTTCTACCAAGCTCTTGACCTATATTTAATTTCGTCTTTTCTATATTTAATATTTGAAATTTCTTATTTTCTGCATCTAATCAAGATATTTAGTTTAAAATACTACCATTATCAATAGAATATTATTTATGTTTTTATTTCCAAGAGTGAATTGAATCTCTCGCTTTGGAAAAATCCCGCTCAAAATATGTCAAGCATTTTACTTTTATGGTATGGATTTATTTTTTGCATTTTTATTTCTACGTTATAGTTTTATTTTTACTTTTGTATTTTACAGTTTTTATTTTTACAATTTGTCTTTTCATAATTTTTATTTTTACAATTTCTTTTTTCACAATATTTATTTTTACAATTTATATATTCACAATTTTTCATCAATTTTTGTTTTTATTTTCACAATTTCCCCAATGCTGTAAAAAGAATTGAAATTTTAGAGTCCATAAAAATTCTCTGTTTGCGTCAACGGAGCGGTGGGCGAAAGTGGGTTGATGTTTGACTTGGAAATGAAATGGACATATTCAATTGATGCATGAGTTTCCATGGACTGGAACATGACAGAGACAGAAACATGACAACGATAGAGAGAGAACAAGTGAGTCAGAGAGAGAGGTAGAGTAGGAGTAGTGTCAAAAGCTGGGGATTCGAAGAGGGTAACGAGATGTTAACAAACCATTGAAATTGCACATATTGTCCTTTAAACGAAACGATTCAAACGATGAAACGAACATGAGTTCTTCTCAATGAATGGCCTTTCATGGGCTGACAAGAGGCAATTTCAGAACTCATAACGGACGAAAAACTACTCCAACATTTTTGCAACTACAACTAAAACAACCACTACAACTCAAAACAACAACAACGACAAAATGGTAAATCATTTGCAAAACGAAAATATTCTAATTCTAAATAACATTCTACATTCGGCATAAGTTGAAAGTTCTCATATTCAGGCGAACAAACAAACGAAGAGAAATTAAAAAAAGAAATTCCTGGAAATTCAAATTCAAAAACCGAATTCCTTTTAAGCCGAAACATGGAATAATTAAGTTGTCAGGAGATGGCAACAAAAAAAAAGGATCCGACCGAGGGCCAGAAGTTCACAAAACCAAACAGTCAAAAGCAACAAGAAGGACTGCAACAACAACAACAAAGGAAGAGGACAACAACAACATCTGAAGGATAGCAACAAGCAACAACAACAACATGAAGAGGACAGCAACAAGCAACAAGAATAAGAACATCAAAAAACTACACTAACTACAACAAAATAAAAGAGCTCACTATGCAAAGTTGAACGAAAGGTCCTTTAGGTCGGTCCCTTCGTGACGAAGGCGTCAACCCACAAACACATCGACACACACACACACGCCTATACAGAAACACAAGCACACACACACACATATACATCGTCAGTCCAGGGCTGAGACTGAAGTGAAATGATGCGATAAATAAATGCGATAACATTCAGGCCGAGACGAAGAAGCCAACAGCACATGGCCACAAACGCCCCCAGCCACACGCTCCTCTAGGTCTCTAAAAAGAAGAACGACGACGACGACGATGAAGGACTAAAGAGGACGATGGTGAAATGACTGAAAAACCAAAGGAGATGGACTATGGCGTTGGAGCAGATGATGTGAAGATACATGTGGAATGAGAAGGAGACCCAAAGTGAGTGAAAGAGACGATTGAGAGAGCCAAACGAACGACATCAGTGAGAAAGATGAGTGAAGGAGAGAGTGAGTGTTAGAGAACGAGGGTGACAGAGAGAGTGATAGAGGGAATGATATAAGGCTGGAAAATCACAAGGAGATGGAGAATCAAAAGGAGATGGAGAATGTAAATGTAAAAAAAAAGGAAAATGCTAAAAAGTGGCATAATTTTCTCGAGCTCAGGTGTTTGCAGAAAAAATTAGATTGTCCGTTGCGTGAGAGGGAGGCAGAGATCGTCTCTCTCGTTTTCGCCCTTAGAACATTGGGTCGTATTTCATTCCATCTCTCTCATACTCATAATCTCTCTCACTCCTCTTCCCCTCAAACTCTCATTCTCGTTTTCGACCTCAGACTGGGTCAAATTTCCCTCTCTACTTCATTTTTGGTCTCGTTCTTTTTCATGTCATTTTTCTCATGACGTTCTCTTTCTTATCTTTTTCTCTTACTCAAGGCGGTCTCGTCTCCGGCCTAGGTGTTGTCCTCGATCTCGTTACCTCGGATCCCTTCATTCGTTTTGGTCTCTTCATTCGTTTGGATCCTCATTCATTTCGGTCCCTTCATTCTCGTTGGTCTCGTTCGAGGGCCTCTTGGGAGGGTCCATAGAAAGAGAGTGAGAAAAAGAAGGGACAGTGTGAAGTGGAGAGCTTTAAGAGAAGGTAGAAAGGTTCACAACATCTGCTGCTCTAGCACTCAATTGTTGAATATGTTTCCATGGCTTTGAGGTCCTTTCCCAGGAATTTCAATTACCAGTCTGTTTGTTGTGCCCCAGACATAAGGATGACAGAGCGAGAGAGAGAGAGGGAGGTGTGGTAAAGTGAAGAGAAAGTGAGGTGAGGTGATTGAGGTGGGATTCGTAAAGTCTGAGGCCAGCCAGAGTGACAGACGGCATATTGGCAGCTGAATAGAACGAATTTACATCGATATCGACATGTTTGTCGGAAGAGAAAAGCAATCGAAAAAGAAGGAGAGAATGTAGAGGAAAAATGAGAGAAAATGTATAGGAAAAAGCAGAGAAAATGTAGAGGGAGAAAGAGAGATATATGGAGAGAGATAGAGAGTGATAGATGGAGAAAGATAGAGGGAGATGGAAGGAGATAGAGGGAGATGGAAGGAGACAGAGGAATATAGATTGAAAGAACGAGAAGAGAGTTGGATTTGAAAAGAAACAGAAGTTTAGAGCAGAGCCTAGATTTAGTGAAATTAATTTTTTTGATCTATTTTCCTAACATCGTTTGTTTGTTCAACAAGGAGTTGAGGTTCAAGCTTAGGTGAAGGTGAATTTGATGAGAAGTTCAATTTGAAATTGAACGTGAATAAAGAATTGAGATAGAAATAGATTTGGAGGCGAAGGTTCGTTAGCAAATAAGATGGATTTTTGGGAGAAGTTGGATTTGTGAAAATTAAATTGATAAACAACTTATGTTTACGAAGATATTGAGCTAAACCAGAAGATGGTGGTAGATGGAGGTGAAGAGATTTTTATTTATTTTTTATTAATTTAAATTTTTAATTATTTAATTTCATATTTAATTTCATTCATCATAACAAATTTTCTATTAATTATTTTTTATTAATTTATTTTCTATTAAATAATTTTTTGAAAATTTATTTTCTATTAAATTATTTTTTGAAAATTTATTTTCTAATTAATTATTTTTTATTAAATTAATTTTCTATTAAATGATTTTTTTTTTTAATTAATTTTCTATTACATTAATTTTCTATTAAATTAATTTTCTATTGAATGAATCTTCTCAACTCAAAATACTCCAGATGAAAGTGTTTTTAAGAGAATATTAATAAAAAGTGCAAAGTGTAAAATGAAGATGAAAAATAGCTTCAAGTGCTTTCAATCTTGAGTCTGGAGATCCATTAAAGTCGAGACATCTTCAGACGGTTCTAAAACGAAATCTCAGTGTGTGTCTATTTTTTGCGTTTTTTTCACTCAGTCAATTTTAATCAACTCTCGACTTGATACGACGGATGAGTGGAAAATCCGGCCAAGGCAATGAAAGTGTGGCAACATCGTCATCAGCATCGTCAACGGCATCGTTCTCAGGATCGTCAACGGTTTCATCAACGGCGTCGTCATCGTTATCATCATCATCATCGACATCATCAAAGGCATCGTCGTCATCGCCAACAGCTCAAGTGGCCAATGACCAAGTGGCGATCTTGGTTCTCGTCCTCGTCCTTGTCCGAGACCGAAACCATGGCCAGAAGCTCGGCATGAATTCAAAATCAATTTCCTCGCCAGCTGCTGGTGTCGCTGCAGCTGATGCTG
The DNA here is from genome assembly GCA_017309665.1 of Coelopa frigida. Classification (NCBI taxonomy): domain Eukaryota; kingdom Metazoa; phylum Arthropoda; class Insecta; order Diptera; family Coelopidae; genus Coelopa; species Coelopa frigida. Next base: position 2,777,410 of record CM029563.1, on the reverse strand, counting down.
CTTCTGGTGTTGTGGCTGGTGAAACTCGACACTTTATTGGACGAGGAGCCAAAGTCGGGTACAATGTTGATGAGCTCGAGTGTGACACCAACTCCAGCCTATGGGGGGGAGGTGGTGAGAAGTGGGGAGGCATGGCTCGAGTTTCAAATCTGAAGTTGGAGTTTGATTCGCATGAGAGATGAAGAGGATGAAGAAGAGAAGGCGATATACTGAGAGAGGTAGAAGGCGATAGAGTGAGAGAAGGAGAAGGCGACAGAGTGAGAGAAGGAAAAATCGACAGAGTGAGAGAAGGAGAAGGCGACAGAGTGAGAGAAGGAGAAGGCGAAAGAGTGAGAGACACAAAAGTCGATAGTGTTGAAGAAGAGGGAAAGAGAGAGATCAGAAATCATGAGAAAGAGAACGAGGTAGAACTTGCTCAAAATTGATTGCAAACGTAGACGTGACTGATGGAAAGTGATTTCGACGGAGGCGCCACACCTCGATTCAGCCAACTTTTGCCATGGACACTCCTCGAGCTACTTCGTCTTTTTGGTTTTGGACTCCTCCATCATCTACGATGGAATGATGGCATCTCCATCTCTCTCTCTCATTCTCTTTACCTCACTCTTTTCTCTTTCTATCCTTTTTTGTAGATTCAGATGACACCACGTCATCGACGTCGTCATTGTTGCCTCGTTGCGTGATGGCGTAACGCACCGTAACATAATGCCACACACACACACGTATATATTAACACACGGATATACACGAACACACACAAATATATGAACACGCAACAGTCTTCGTCACACTCACACAGAGATGCACCGATGATGTCGACTTATGGCAACTTGAGGTCTCGTCACGAGTGCGAGGAAAAGTACGATGGAAGAATGATGAAGAATAAAGGACGAGGAATGAAATATGAGCGATGAAGGATGAAGAACGAAGGATGAAGAGTGAAGAACGAAGGGACATGAAGGCTAAAGGACGAGGTATGAAAAGTTACGAACGAAGGCTAAAGTATGAGGTATGAAGAATGAATCACGAAAGACTCTGAACGTAGGACTTCGGACTCACGATGAAGGACTGGGAAATCAGAACGAACCTCGACCGAACCTCGCCTGTTGATTGCAATCGCTGCGAAATTGAATTTCCAAGCAGGCAATTTTGTTCCTTGAACCGTGATGACTTCGCCTCAATTGGATTGACTTAAGTGGGAATCATGCGTTTAACACCACAGTTCAATGGAGTCCAACGGGCAACGCATTGAAGTCTTTCCTTTTTCACCCACCCTCTTTCACTCACCCTCTCTCTTTCACTCACCCACTCTCTTTCACTATCTCCCTGTTTCACCCTCCCTTTCTCCCTCTCTCAGGAAACCTCTCACTTTCATTAACTTTCTGGCATACATTTGCGCTTTCGTAGTTTCCCTTTCACATGCTGACTTTATGTATGAACTCTCGTTATTTCTTCCTCTACTCCTTACCTTCTCTCTCTATCTCCTTCTTCATATCACCTCCCTCTTTCTCCCTCTCCCTCTTTAACATTCACCCCCCATCTCATGAAATTCTCCAGAACAATGGAAGCAATTTCGCTCCTTCTCCTTCGTTAATTGATGAGAGAAAATCCATTCAAGTCGTATGCGTAATTAATAAGATGCCGCGATGGTTGGTCTTGCGGTTTTCTCACTATCTCCTTTTAATCACAATGTTCTTAACTCGCTCTCGCTCTCTCTTTTTGGGTTCTTCTTGTCTTGGCTTCTTCTTCACTTGGGTCTCTTTCTCTCAGGACTCTTTCTCTCCTTCTTTTTGGGTTCTCCTTCTCTTTGGCTTCTCCTTCCCCTGGAATTTTTCTCTTCGACTCGTTGATGCCCCATGAGGTTAACCGGAATTTTGTGACAACTTCTGACCAGAGCCATTTGTGTTCCATTCTTCTCCCATCTCTCTCTCTCTTTCTTTCCTCCACCCAATTATTACCACTGTCCGCACTCTTTATCTCCCTTTCACTCTACTTCCATCACTCTCTCCTTCCATCATTCTCTCCTTACCTCTCTCTCTCTCTTCATCCCTCTCTATCTCTCTCTGTCCATGTCTCTCCATCTCTTTGTGGATGGAAGGTTGGTTGGGCATGTCGAACACGCGAAAATCCAACATTTTACACAATTTTAAAACGTGTCCTTCCTTCGCTGTTGTTGTTCCAACTCATTTCGTCCTCTGCTCTTTTCGTTCAATTTTGCCTTGTTATCCTTTGGTTGTTCTCTTTTCGTTGTTCTCCTTTTGTTGTGTTCCCTTCGTTGTTCTCCCTCACTCTCTCTTCCCTTGTCACTCTCTTATCCCTTGTTCCTTCTCTCTCTCTCTCCCTCTCTCTCTCTCTTCCTCTCTCTTCCCCTTAATCGGCTCACAAATCACTGAACGCTATTGCGATGAAATCTTGTGTCGCCCCCGCCATGGACAAGTAATTCCAGCTCATGTCGCTTGGCTGCCATCGTGACATGAAGTGGAGTTCGAGTTCAGTAGTGAGAAGAGGAGAGGGGAGGAGGGAGAGAAGACGAGTTGATGGAACAGAGGATTGGATGGACAAACGAAGACTGAAGTGGACTAAACCCGAATAGAGCGAACTTCACTGAGGAGACAAAGTTCATTCCACCATAGACTCAAAGGCACCGAATATAAAATCCACCAAGGACGATGGGATGGAGTCGATGGGATTGGTTTCAAACCATTGTGTTCCGATCTGACGCGAATTGGGAGCTATATTTAGCGCCATGCATCGTTCATGTTGAGCAAACACCAGCCAAATGGGCGGACGTTGATTTCATGTCCGAGCTTTGACAACATCTCTTGTAATGTGTTTTTTTACACACCGATTTTTTATATCATGAGTTTTTATAATGTGAGTTTTTATATTGTTTTTTTTAAATTAAGATTTTTTATATTATGATTTTTTATAATGTTTCTTTTTAATTTGTATACATGATTATTTAAATCCCTCTTTTTATATAACTCAAAAGATTTAAATACATTTAATCGTATTATGTATTTGTAGTCTTTTAATATATTCACGCTCATATTATATGTATAGCTCTTTTATATAACTTCACACCTTTTTATTTAACACACTCATATATCCTCTTTTTATATCATTTTTTTTATCATACTTTTCATATTCCCAACTTCTTCTATATTCCATTTTTATGGATTGATTGTTTTTCCTTTTCCCTCATCTGAAATCTTAATCTTCTTTCTTGTCCTATTGTTTTTCACTTTTTCCTTTCATTGGTTTTATTTTCGACGAACATGGAATTTTTATTTTAATGGATTTTTTTTACTCGGTCTGGAAAAAGACAAGAAATCACCAGGAAAAGAAGAAGGAAATCACTAGAAGGGGACAAAAAATCACCTATGAGCGAACATATCCCAAGGGGGAAGGAGGAGATGGGACAGAAAGACAAAACACATTTCCAAAAGACATTTCAAACTGGAGAAAGCTATTAAAGGAAAGGAAAAGAAAGAGAGAGAGGGAGAGAGCAAAATAGAGAAGTATGAGTGAGGGAGAAATAATAATAATGGGAAAACATCAGAAAAATGTTCAACAAGGAAGTGATTTCGAGTGACTTCCTCTTAACAGGATTATATTCTCAGAACCTCAGAACCATAGCTTGAAGGGGAAGGTGAATCATGGAGAGAAATAAAAAATCAAGAAGATTCGCAACATAATGAACTCATAGAATTCTCTCCATAATTGCGGTTGACCTCTGGATGACATCTAAATCCTGGACAACAAAATAAAAAACAAATTAAACTTAAAAGCTATTGGTAGAATAAAAATTTCTACAGGGCTAAAATAAAGAATTCCTATGAAAAAATCTCACAAGCAAATAATAAAATACCAAAAGAGATTAAATTAAAACGTAAAATATGTAAATATTTCCACAAAGAACTTTTTTATCACAGAATTCAATTACATGGAGAAAAACAACGAGAATTAAGTTAAAAGTTTCTTAAGGCTTAACAAAAATCAGGAAAATCAATTAAACAAAAATCAGAAAAATAAATTAATCGAAAATCAGAAAAATCAATTAAAATAAAATCAGAAAAATTAATAACTAAATTGTAATAATAACTATATAATAATAAAAATAATAACTAAATAATAATAAAAATAAATTGAATCAGAATCAGGAAAATCAATTAAAGAAAAATCAGAAAAATTAATAACTCTCGCTAATCTCGTTCTTATCACAGAACTCAATTACATGCTTTTAGAAATTTGATAAATTTTCGCAAACAAAGCGCGGACCCATTAAGTTTCACCGAAAATGAAAAGAACTCAATAATTGAACTTTTCTCCCTTTCTCGAAACGAACCAAACAATGTGGGCGTGAGAGTCAGTTGTAAATGAGAAACATGTGCTTCCCATTGATAGAAAATCTGGCAGAAATCTTCATCCCACAGTCGTCGTCGTCTCCTGGCTTCCAAAGTCAATGACTTCAATTAGGAAACATTTTTTACAAGATATCAATGACGACGTATTATTTTCCCAATATATTTCAAGATATTGTACCAGAAGCAAATTTGTTATTTATTGTTATTTTTTATATATTTTCATATTGTTATTTTTCATTATTTTTTAATATTACTTTTTATATTTTTTTATTTTTGTTTGTCATTTTTGTATTATTATTTTTTTATATTTTTAATATTCTGTATTATTTTTTTATTATTATTTCATTTATTTTTTATGAATTTTTTTTATTATTCTTTTATATTATTTTGTTTCTTTTATCCTACCATATCTCCATAAGATTTTAAGAAGATTTACCTCCGTATTTCCTTTATGTAATTCCCGAGAAAACTCATGACGTCAAAACGACGACAATTTGTCGCGTGTATCGAATTTATTTTTGAAGTACCCAAAGAATATACGGGTTCATTAATGTCAATGGCGAGAGAAAGAGATAGCGACATCGACAGGAAAAACAACATCGAAAGAGACAACGATTTCGCCATGAAATGAAAAGCTTCAACGCTTTGGGAAAATATCCTTCCATTTAATCACTCTTGCAGAATTTTATATTCCTCGATTTTATTTCTCTCCATTGATCGCACCAAGGACTTAAGGCCATATCCTTCATTCGTTAACAGTCCACTTGGAAAGTTATGACCATGTGAGTGAGTCTACGACAGTGTGTGTGTGTGTCTATGAGAGCGTGTGTGTGTGTGTCTATAAGAATTTATATATTCGAATGTTTATCAGTGTGTTTGTGTGTTCATGTCTCTTAAATACACACATATGTATCTTCGCATCAGAACTTTGGGGAAATCATTAACCGTCACCATCGTGAATCGTCCACTGATAAATTGGAGTTGGTCGGACTTGGACTCGAAAGCGAGAGGTTTGGAAAGTGTTTTATTTGTTTGGAGCCGGAAGCTCCAACAAAACACAGTTCGGGGAACTCATTCGATGGTTTGGGGGAGATCAAACGAAGGTTTGGGGTGCTCATTCGAAATTTGGGGGAGATCAAGCGAACATTCGGTGGGGACCTCAACGAGCATTCGATGGCTTCCACCGAATGCCGTGGGGAAGAATTAAACACGAACTATCCGAATATGAAGCGTCATTCGATGGGGTCCGCGTGATAGGAGTAAAGTTGTTGTTGGTGGGTTTCGTGATGCAGTCTTGTTCAAGGGGTTCAGAAAGGAATCATGATAATAGAGTTCATGGAGAAATCATGATTATGTGTTTCATGAAGGAATCATGAACATGGAGTTCGTTCATAGTGATAGTGATGATGATGATGTAGTTTATAGTGGAATTCATGATGATTATCACGCGGTTCATGTTGGGATTCTTGACGATGATCATGGAGTTCCCGATGGGGTTCAGATGAGGTTGAGATGGGGTTACGCCAGATGGGGGTTTGGCATATGTCGGGCATCGATAAATGCTTTGGGGACAATCAGGCAAGGATAACGATAAACGCGTTCTCATGAGGAGAATGATAACGATGGGGTTAAAACGAGACAGGGAGTTTGAGGAGGAGAGGAGAACAACATGAGAAGAGAGTGGAGAACAACGTGAGAAGAGAGTGGAGAACAACATGAGAAGAGAGTGGAGAACATCGCTATAGAGAAACTGGAGTGAAAACACAAGAGAGAGCAGACGGAGGTAGATGTGGAAACATGCTGCGAGAGACATCTGGAGCCTTCGGGTGAGAGAGGAGGAAGAAAGATCTGGAGCAGATGGCAGAAGAGAGAACAGAACAGAGAGGGAGAAGATGAGGGATCAGAGGAGACGAAGATGTTGAATCGAAGCGATAGAAGGCGTCGAATCCAAAGGGAAGAAGATGCAGAATCAGAGGGTATGAAGATAAGAAAGAGTGGGGCCAATAGTGGATGAGAGAGAGAAGATGGAACAGTAGATGAAACTACCATAAGAAACTGAAACTGCCACAAGAGATGGAAAGCAGCAACAAGCAGTGAGAGAAACGATGAGGGAGAGAAGGAAAAAGAGGAGTAAAAGGAAAGGAGAAAACGCAGGAGGAGGAGAGAAAAGAGGAAAGAGAAGAGAATATAGACGAGATGGAGATAGTAGAAACGATAGAAGCGACGATATCAGAGGAAGACCAAGAGAAGACGTTCCTCGTATCGAGGGAAGCCTCGTTAGACTCCTGTTAGATTAGTGAAGCAACAGCTTGGGGACGATGACGAGAGGCCAAATGAAAATTGCGTTGAACGGGTGACGAGGGGAAGCCGATGAGAGAGGAGGGGAAAAGCTGAGGGGAGAAGCTGAAGGGAGAAGCTGATGAGAGAAGAGGAAGAGAAGAGGATAACCTGAGGAAGGATGATGAGAACCAGAGGAAAGACGATGCGAACCTGACGATAGACGACGGAACAATAACGAGACAGGCGTTCCCAACCTCTGAAATGTGAAAAGAGCGAGAGGGAGAGAACGACGACGACGACGACCACGATCAAGAGCCCGTCATCCAGGGTAAGCGTTCGAGTCGATTCTCGTTAAGCACACATGAATGTGTCTAGCCATGGTAAATAAGACAGAAGATTTAGAGAGAGAGAGAGATACTGAGAAGATAGAGAGAGATGAAAGATGAAACGAAATAGACTTCCATCCCATTAGTGTCATGATATTTAAGCGCTTAATGTTCTCCACAGATCCCTCTAGTTCTCTCTCTCTCTCTCTTTCTTCCTCTTTCTTCCGATCTCTTTCTCTCCCTCTCTCACCCATCATTCTCTCTCCCAATCCGACTCAATGCCAAGATAATATCAACATAAATCATCGAACTATAAGCTGGTATTATAATTATTGCCGATTAGACGGAAATACACAATCCACACAATTATTCTCTCTCTCTCTCTCTCTCACACACACAAACACACTCTCTGTCTCCCTCTATTTGTCTCACTTGTTCTGTCTATATTTGTTTTTCTCTCTCTCTCTCTCTCTTTTGTTTATCACTCTCTCACTCTAAGCCCTCTATCTAATTATTATCCACTCGACATGAGCCGGTTACCGAAGCTCGCTCGAGGCTTCTCCACTCGTACACTCGATTACTTTCGATTTTAACTCTCTGTTTTATACAAAAAGTTCAACAAATTTTCGTGCAAATATTTTCCTATATCGAGTTTTCGCTGTCTGTAACTTTTGTATGATATTGAATTTCGGGTTTTCTAGGAATTTTCCATTTCGATGAAAATATCTTGTTATTTTATTTTTGTCTGCTTATTTTTGCTAGCTATTTTTCTTCTTATTTTTTCTATATTTATATTTTAATTTTTTGTTTTTATTTTCATTTTAATTTTGTTTTACATTTTTATATATTTTTTACTTTATTATTTTTTTTTTTTGATTTTATTTAATTTTTATTTCATTTTATTTTGTTATTATTTGATGTTATTTTATTTTTAGTATGATTTTATTTCATATTTGTTTGGTTTTATTTTATTTGTTTTTTATTTCATATTTTTGTTCGATTTTATATTATTCTCGCATGAATTCATGTTTGTAATTTTTCTGTTTTTTAGTTTTTTATGAGTTTTAAATAATAAAAGTTTTTGCTGAAAACTTTCATAAGCTCGGCCAATGGGAAACATTGGAAAAGAGCAAGGAGAGAGAGATAGAGAGAGCTAGTTCAAAAGTGAGATGAAAATAGCGAAATGCACAAGATGAAGATGGAATGTACAAATGGATAAATTATTTTGATTATTTTCCACTTGAATGGATTCTTAGCTAAAGTTTAAAAGCTCTAATATAGAGATCAAAAATATGAGAGAGAGGAGAAGAGAGAGGAGAAGAGAGAGGAAGATAGAGGGGGAGGAAAAGTGGGAGAAAGTTACGAGGAAGAGAGACATGGAAAGAGGGAAAGAGAGAGAGACAGAGGGAGAGGAAAAGTTTATTTTAGTCCTAAAAATCATGTAACGAGATTAAATCGGATTTTTGGTCAACCACCGGTGGACGGGAAAAAAACCCAAAAATTTTCCAACAAACTTTTGGAAACTTTTTAAAAAATTAAAATTTCGCTACTGTTTTCGTTGAATTTTTTCGCGCAAAAATTTTATCCAACTTCTCATGTGACATTTTGCTCGACCTCTCTTTCTCCATCACGCTTTTTCTATCTCTACCTTTTCGCTCTTCCTCTCTCTTTCTCTCTCACACTCTCTCTCTCTTTTGTTGAAATCCCAGGGCGACATCATTATAAATCCTTCAAATCGCTGCGACTTCGATTTCGCATGAATTTTCCGGCTTTCGATGTCATCATGCGGCGATTCCTGGAAATCCTTCCGTCGACACAATTTACATAATGCCTGCCGGATTAAATCGCAGCGAAACGATGTCCTGGTTTTTATGTCCATGACAAAGGACACGCCCCCATTGACACGCCCACGTTTCACTCGTCAGCCTTCATGGAATGAATGAAATTGAATTCGACAACTTATCCAAATGATGGCCGAGTTCAAGTGAACTTTCGACTTAAATCGCATCACATCGCGTTGACGATGATTAATTAGGCCAATATTTTGTTGTCACTTCGATGGCTGCCGTCACGCTCTAACACCGTTCTCTTTCACCCTCTCTCTCTCTCTCTCTTCGTTTGGTTTGTCTTTGAGACTGATTTCGATTCGGAATCTGTTTGCATTTGAAGATTGTGGCTTAAATTGATTAATGAAGTGGAACCGGGCAAACAACAATGGCGAGGAAAATTATTAAATATCCCCTATTGTTGTTGTTGTTGTCATTGTGGTTCCCATTGTTGTTGTTATCATGGCTTCCTTGGTGATGATGTTGATTTTCCACCCATCGGCCTCATCCGCCTTGTGGTTTTGTCTTCCTAATGCCTTCGAAAGCCACGCGCTCACAGACCTCAAATTGATTAGAAACAATGTGTAAAAGACATAAAAGACACTGACACCAATGAGATTCCGGCGTTGCCACTGTTTTCTTTTATTGTTTACATTCGTTCCTCTTCAATTTATTCCTTTTTTTGCTCTTCAGCATTGTTTTTGGTCTTATTTTGTTCCTTATTTTGATACTTGTTTTGTTTCCTATTCTGGTCTTATTTTGCTTGGTTCTATTTTGCTCTTTTATTACTTCGCTTTGTTCTTTCCCTTTTATTCCTTCCCTTAGTTCCCTTTTGTTCCTCGCATTTTTATGTAGGAAATTTCAAAATTAATTCCGAGTGCAAACAAATCGACCGAAAGCACTTCGCACAGTTTTCATTCAAATTCAAAGCAATCCAACGACCGTCGCAGTCATCGTTAGAGAAGGGCTCCGGAAGTCCCTAACAAAAATAACAATAACAACAACAACCCCATCCCCATCCTATTTGGTTAGAGGAAGAGAGTGGGAGTGGGAGTCGTTGGTTCAAAACTTTTGCCAATTATCACATTTTAGTCTTTGAAATCAATTGAGTATCTGTCGTTGGCACAGGCAGCAGCCATGGGCATCGTGTTGGGTAGTCAACGATTTTCTTCGGTCCTCTCCTCAGTCTTCTCAAGAGGATCCCACGATTCTCTCGCCCACTCTTCGACCTTCTAACGCCCCTCTCATCCTTCCATCACCATCGTTTCCGCAGTTTCCTCTCGTTCCACTCAAGAGTCAACCAAGCAAGTAACCATACAACAACATCAACATAACAACAACAAACATTAACTATGCTATTACAACAACAGTTGATAACACTAACAACTAATAACAATAACAACAACAAACAACAATAATAACAACAACCTGTAAGAACAACAACAACTAGAACCATTCGACTCCAAAGAGAAACATTAACAAGTGTCGTCGGAGGCTTCAAGACCAGGAGGAGTTGATTGAAGAAGGAACGAGAGAAGGATGAGAGAAGGAATGAAAGGAGATAGAAGAAGGAAGAGGAAAGAAGGGAGGAGGGAAGAAGGGAGGTGGGAAGAAGGAAGAGGAAAGAAGGGAGGAGGGAAGAAGGGAGATGTGAGAAGAAAGGGAGGCAAAAGGAAAAGGAAGAATTGCGTTGGTGGAAAGAGCGAGAATGAATTTAGTGAAAAGAGAGTGAAATAGTCGAGTGTATGAAAGAGTCAGCGAAATGAAATCGGAGACTGAATGAAGGGAATATGTTAGACGAAGAGAGAAGAACCATGTTAGAGGAAGAGAGAAGAACCATGTTGGAGGAAGAAGGAAACAGCTTCTTGTCGAGAAAGAGGAGACTCGATAGGTGATGAGAGAAAGGAAAAGGAGGAGAGAGGAAGGAAAAGCAGGAGAGAGAGAAAGGAAAAGGAGGAGAGAGGAAGAGAAAGGAGGAGAGAGAAAGGGAGAAGATCGCATGATGAGAGGGTGGAAGAAGGAAGGAAAATGAGTCTGAAAGGATGAGGAAGGAAAACCATAGAAGGAAGCGAAAAGCTGTGGAGAGTTTGTGGGCGACAATGGAGTTCATTGTTGTTGGATTATTTTTGTTGTTGTTGCTATTTAATGGTTCGCATGGTTCGGCATCGGCATCAGTTCAACATCTCGGTCGTCGTCGTCGTCGTTGGGTATTTATGTAAATTTGTTCGCGATGCAGTCATGAGGAAAAAAGGAAACATCTTTGATTTCCAAAAACGACTTCAAGAGTCGTCCTCTAACGACTTGTTGCGTAATGCGAGAGAGATGTTCATTGTTGTTGTAGTTACAATGTTGTTGTTATGCTTCTCCAATCTTCCTTCCATTCCCATTCAACCGCTAATGGTGGAATTTCGATAATTAAAGTTGCAGAAGTTGTGAGAATATTTTCCAATTTGAACATTTCAGGAAATGAATTCGAGATAATTAGGTTCATTTCAATGAGTCGAAAGGGTTTGGAGAGGTCCTTGAGAGGTTTTGGTGAGGTCCTTGAGATGTTTTTGGTGAGGTCCTTGGGTGGTTTTTGAGAGGTTCATGAGAGGTTCTTTCGAAGTCTTTAAATAGTTCTTGGAAGGTTCTTTGGTTTGGAGTTCATTAGCGGATCAATGAAGCTCATTTGATTTGCTAAGGGTTTCCGAGAAATTCAAAAAGATCCCCAAGTATTCATGGAAATGTATGAAAAAGGTTTTTGGGTGATTTCCGGGGTGTTTTAAAGTGGTTTCCAGGCTGTTTCCTGTTGATCTTTTTGTGGTTTCAGAGGAGTTTTAAAGGGAAACGAAGGCTTTTCAAAATCCTAATGAATGGCAGTGAAATGGCTGAAATGGCTTGAGGTTCTTCAAATGAAGTTCTTGGAATGGGTTGATGATGCTTAGCTTAAGAATCAGAGGAGTAAATATGAGAAGTATATGAAAAGAATTATTTGAGCAGACGAATTTAACAAACAGAATTTGATAAGTAGAATTTGAGAAGTTGAAGTAGAAGAAATCAATTTAAAGCGATGAATTTAAGGAAATTAACTTTATGAGAAGAGAGAGTCTGTAAAACTGATAGAATGAGTGTGCTAAAATTAATGAATGAGAGAAAGAGAAGGTGACTTGAGTTTGAGAGAGAGAGAGAGAGAGAGAGACAAAGAGAGCTTTTGAGTGTTTCTAAGGTCTGTTGATGACATTCGAAAGAATTCTGCAACATTCCAAGAATTTCAAAACTTTCTTCTTGTTCTCTCTAATTATAAATCAAGCATTTTTTCAAGGCGAGAAACTTTTGTAAGAAGAAAAAAAATAAGTAGAAGGAGAAAGAAGAAAAAAGAACGATAAAAGAAAGGAGAAAAAACAATGAAGAAAGGAGACTGGAGAAAGAAGCCCCAAGGTAAAATAGGCTTTTATATTTTTGGTATTATTCCCAGAATCAATTTGTTGTTTCCCTCTCTGTTGATCGTACAAGAATTTTCTCAATTATTCTCATCTCAAGTTTTTTTCTCTTCTCACTTCATCTTTCCTCAAATTGTTTCTCATCTATTTTTTTCTCTTCTCCATTCTTGTTTTCCTACGTCTAGTTTTTTTACTTCTTCTTTTTCTCACTTCATCTTTTCTCGTCTATTTTTGTCCACTTCATCTCTTCTCAATTTTATGCTCTTCTATCTTCATTTCTTCTCTACATCCCATTATTCTCCCTTTCACCATTCCTTCCTTCCTTTCCTCTTCCCTTTCTCCTCTTTCTCATCTTCCTTCCTCTTCTCTCCCCCTTACATTCGTCCTCTTCTTCCTCGCCCACTCAAAATTTTGGTCTAATTCCTCTAATCCGAATCTATTTAAAACGCAATTTCCTTTGTTCTCCCCCACGCTTTTCTCGCTACATGACTCTATCTATATCGCTTTCACTCTCTGTCTCCCTTTATCTATCTCTCCCTCTCTCTGTCACTCTCTCCCTCTATCTCCCTCTCTCTCTCTCTCTCTCATAATGGATTCCGAGTATCAGCATTTATTTCCTCGCCCCCCCCTCAACCTGACCCCAAAATTCTCCTCATCCCCATTTAATTGACTCTTCACGGATGCTCTCAACTTTTCATGCCTAATTCCCGGGGATTGTAAAGCGTTGCCACCCGGACAACAATTGGAAAACAACAACAACAATAATAAAAATAACAACAAGAACTAGAACCACAACAAAAACAACTAGAACCATAACAAAAACTAAAATAACAATAACAACAAATAGAACAACAACTAGAATAACAAAAACTAGAACAAAATGAACAACAACAATACCAACGAGAATACCAACAACAATATAAGAACAATGCTGCCATATGCATTGTTTATATGAGGGCAAACATTTGCAATGGGCAATCGTTACGTTACTTTGCATCACGTTACGTTACCATGGGTTAGGTTACGTTATGTTCGGTTGTATGGAAGCAGGTACAGTGAAATACCTTAATTTCGAAATAAATTCATTCGGCTGACAAAGGATCGCACACAATCATAGAGTCACACTAACATAGATTCAAATATGAGCTAAATTCATGTAGCTACTGACATATATTTGTACAGTGGAAGACATATTTATACAAGAACATACATATTCATTCATTGATACATATATTTATACACAGACACACACATATTTATACACTAACACACACATATTTATACACTAACACACATATATTTATACCCACACACATATTAATACACCAAAATGCATACATATTTATACACCGACATACATTTATACACTTTCACCCATTTGCATACACCTACAAATATTTTTATACACCTACAAACAGTTTTATACACCTACATACACTTCTAAAATTTCCTGATATACCTCTGTAATTTCATATACATCTCTACAATTTCATACACCTACACAAAATTTCATAGATCTACACAAAATTTCATAGATCTACACGAAATTTCATAGATCTACAGACTTTTATACAACTAAACATTTTCACACACCTACACAATTTCATACACTACCACTTATACTCTTGCACACTCATACTCTTGCACATTCATACTCCTCCCTCACACTTATTCACACAATATTCACTCCCACTCATAACAATTCGCTCACACCTTTGGACCATGTGGACTTCAACAATTTCACTCACTTGCTCACACCTCGTCATAGACTCCCACGCATTCAAAGCCTTCCACACATTGACTCTCATACTCAAATAGAGACACACACACACTAAGATGAAGTCACACACAAACACAAACATACTCACCACACACACATACTCACCACACACACACACACTAATACAGACAGCCACTTGTGAAATAACTCTGTTGCAGCGATGGTCGACAGAGGATTCTAATCATGGCGCTAACGAATATTTTGTGAAATAATCCAATGGAGAAAAGGGAGAGAGACAAAAAGAGTCACATGGGGAGAAAGAGAGAGAGAAACAGAGAGGAAGACAGAAACAGTTAGGGAGAGAGGGAGTCAGAAATAGTCAGAGGCAAAGAGAGAAAGTGAGAGACACAAAGAGACAGAGATATTGAGGGACTTTGCAAGGGAGTTAGTAACAGATAGAGTAAGAGAGAGACAGGATACGTGTAAGAGAGAATGATTAAGAGAGAGAGAGATAGAGGGAGATGGCATTCTGGGGATTTGGTTTCGAGTGCAAACAATGCAGCAGGAACGCCATCTAGCGGTTCTCTCGGTTGACTTAAATAAATTTTGAATTGGGCAAGTGGCGAATGCAGAGAGAAAATGGCTTCATTTAGACTGAAGTAACAACAACAACAATACAACAATAAAAATAATAGTAACAAGAACAACAATAAGAACAATAACAACAAAAGGAACAAACACAGCAACCACAATAGAAGGACCAAAAAAATACAATAAAAAATCCAACAGCAAGAAGAGAAATTACAAAAACAATAGAAACAACACAAACAAATTCCAACAAAAGTAACAATTACAACAACACCTACAAATTTGATACAACAATTTGAAACAACAACCACAACCGGTAGCAATAGTGGACAATTACAACAACAACAGGTATGAGGTATTATAAAAATAACAAAAAATGCAAGAAAAACCAAAAACAACAAATGAATGTGACATAAATAAAAAATGTAATAAACAACGATAACAACAACAATGAGGAGTTTGATAAATTAGAAATACAATAAATGCAATAACAACAACAGCAACAATGAGAAGTTGAATAAATTATAGAACAAAAGCAATAATCAAAACAAAGCAAATACAACAAAAGCAAATACAACAAAAGCATTGAGATTGCCAATAATAAAACAACTACAACCACATCGATAACAAAATCAACTACATCAGCTTGAATTAGAAAAACAAAAACAAAACCAAAAACAACGAGAGCAATAACAAGAATAATTGACAATCACAACAATAATATCAAAGACAATGATAATAACTACAACAACAATGATAATAACAACAACAATGACAATAACTACAACAAAAATTACAACAATAACAACAACAACGCCAACACAACTAAATCGCACAATTACAACAATTTAAATGCACTTTCCTGCTGCATTAGTCAAAAGCAAACAAAAAAAGAATCCCCACAAAATCCCAAACTGCAGCATGATCTGGTTTCTCGGTTATAAATGGAGGTGGAAGTGTGTGGTGGGCGTGGTATCGTAGGGGGCGTGAGAGGGAGCGGAGAGGGGTGTGGTTCCAGCTATGGTTTTCGATAGTGGGCGATGACTGTTTGGGGGGCGGGTCGGATTTGCCGAAGTCCATTAGGAAGGCCATCGATAGGCAATAGTTAAAAATAAACGAAATTCTCATAACTCGTCATGGCCAGAAGGCCACCAACAGCAACACAAGGCACCAACACCTACACAAATACTCCTACACATACACAGACACACCCATACACACACACAGATACACCCACACACTCACACAATGAAGGCCCAAATTTGCCATTTTTAGCCATTCTATGCAACGAATTTCAGGCGCTCCAACAATGATCACGACGACGACGACATCGACGACGCCATTCGAAATGCAAACGGCGATTGTTCGCGGCTGCGATGATCGTTGTTGTTGTTATTAATGTTGTTGTTGTTGATGATATTCCTCTTAATGTTGTTCTCTTATTGTTGTTTTTCTGATAGTTGTTATTGTTCCTCTGATTGTTTTTTGTTGCTCTGTTTCAATTTCAATCGCTTGTCAATTGATAGATATTTGTTGTTCTTATTGTTGTTGTTGTTATTGTTGTTGTTATTATTGTTGTCATTGTTGTTATTGTCGTTTTCGTAGCTGTTGTTATTTTCATTGTTGTTGTTCTTGTTATTGTCACTTGCCTGTTTGTGTGCCTGTTATTGTTATTGTTTTGTGTTATTTCATTTCATTCTCCAATCGTTTCGATTTCACCAAGCATTTCGCCAAATTGCCAAATTGCGAAATTATTATTTCAATATTGACCCGCTTCAGGATGCTGCCGTATCGCAGGAAATTTGCCTATTTGAGTGTGTGTGTGTGTGGTCGATGTTGCGGCGTCATCACCTCTCTCTCACTCTTCCTCCCTCCCTCCATCGATTGTTTGGATTTTTGTGTCATTTTCGCAGATAATAAATTTCACGTATTTGCCATTTGTTTATTTTGCGCCCCACGGACCAAGCGAAAGTCATTCTAACATTACATACACCCTGACAATTATCTGGCAACCCTGGCACAACAATTGAGTTTGGGAGGGAAAGAGATAGAGAAATTGTTAGAGAATGACGTTGCTTTGCCATCAATTTGTCAGGTCAGCACAATGGCAAATATTAATTATTGACATGGTTTATTTATTCATGCAAAAATTTCAAATACAAAAATCAATTAAAAGCTAAAATTCTGGGGAAAAAAACAAACAAACCAAAATGATGAATTATATTTATTGGAATTATTATAATGGAATTCATTAAATAAATGCAAAAAAATGTATAACAAAAAATATATATAAAATATACAAATAAATATAATTCAAAAATTACAGCATAATCAACTTATCCTCATCCTCTTAATTAAACTAAAATCAAAACAATTAAAAACCGAAAACTCTTATGAAAAATTAAAAACTCTCATGCGCTCATGAGTGAAGCACAAAGGGTTAAAAATCTCCCCTCAAATTCCCATAAATATTGTAATAAAAACCACAAAAGCGAAGACTCGAAATAGTTTCAAAAATGAAAAATCTTCAAAAAATAACAACATTTCAAAAAAATAACAGCATTTAAAAAAATAACAACTATACAAAAATAACAAGAAACTAAATGACAATCGTTTAATACGATTAAATGCTTGAACTATTCGTGAGCGTATCCTGAAACGATATCCTTTGGGGAAATCCGTTCTAAATGTCAGCCAAATGGGCAACAAAAATAGACGACAACAACATCTATAGACAACAACAACAATAGCATACAACAACAATAGTAATAACAACTACAAAAATAACAACTTAAGCTTCGGCGTTCAAAAATTTTACATATGGTTTGTAGAGGAAATTGAATGAAAAGGATATAACAATGAAAATATGGAAAAAACCCTAAAATCCTCAAAAACAATAAAAATCACCATAAACAACAAATTTCACGACATAAAAAAATATCAAAAAAATTTAAAAAATTCACTAATTCTCAACAACGAATATTACAAACATATCGAAATTATCAGAAATATTACAAATAATAAGAATAACAAAATAAGAACACGAAAAATAATACGAAACAAAATTAAAAACACAAAAACAAAATGAAAACACGAAAAGCGTGAATAAATAAATATGCAAAAAATAAAAAAGTAAGGCAAAAAAATAACAATAAAAACTCACTTCACTTTTGTATCGGAAATACTTATGGGATTTGTTGGAATTTAGAGTGAATTGAGTAGTTTTTTTTCGCCGTGTCCACTCACGTTTTTTTTTTGCAGTGTATTTCGCGTAAGCTCTCACGTAATCCAGAAACGCTCAATGAACACGTGCGGCATTATTATTGGTCATTTTTTAATCATCATGGCTCGGTCTATGACTATTTTAATCTGGGGCTCGCGGGAAGCCGATTTTATTGGTAACCTCTTCCTAATGGTAAACTTTTTTAATGGGTATTTGGTACTTAGTGGGTGTTTGGGTCCTCGTTGTGAAATAATCGGAAATGGCGAAAGCGAAATGGCGGAGTTAGAGCCATTTGAAGTTTTGAAGTCGAAATCGTCAAGACCGATCAGGCGAGGAAGCTCGGTTGGCGCAATGAAGAGGAGACATCCTCTTCATTTGCGGAAGTTTCCACTCCGAAACTTTGCCCATCGGACCCCAATAAAAAAAAATATAGTAACCATAATTTTGAATCCGACAAGCCCTCTATTAGCGCGTATGCGGAGTTAGAGTGAGTTTGAAAGATCGTCATTAATCCGACCAGAGGCGGGAAGTGTGTTGGGCGCAAATGAAAGAGGAGACGTTCCTCTTTCATTTTGCGGTATAGTTCGTCCCACTCCGATCACTACTTTGGCCATTTTTTTTTTCATTTCCAAATGACTACTCAATTTTTATCACTTTCCCGAAGGTGACCCTTTCAAGAAATTCACCTTTTATTAATCGTTTCCTCCCCCAACGTTTTCCTCTTCCTTCTTTTCCCCTATTTAATTTCCAATCCTTTTTTTCTCTCTCTACCGGATCCGTGAAATTTACTGTTTTGCCACTTCCGGTTCTACCGCCATTAAACACTTGAAGCCGCACGCTCAAACGAACCCCGCCCCTCTGTCTCTCTGCCGCCCACAATCACATTACTTTCGTTCAAGGCCGGAGAACGAAAATATTGCACAACTTATCGTTCAATAAGAGATGAAAATCAGGGGAAAGAAAAAAAAAGAGCTTGAAGGAAGAATAATATGAAGACGACTGGAGGAGAAGATGAGATGGAGAAGGAGGATGAAAAAGAAGATGTGACGGTGGATGGTGGTTGGAGGATGAAGAAGATGTGATGGATGGGGGTGGAAAAGGATTGAGAAAAAGTGAGAGAACACAGAAGAAGACCTTGCGCAAGGACATAAAGACGTCGACCAAGTGTTTATCTCTGAGCGAAATAAACACTTAAGTGGGATCCCAGCGATGGATTTAACTGGAAACATATTTGCGAAACGACATGTTATTGGCTTGAATGAAAAAGGGGGTGGGGCACGGTGGGCGGGGGGCGGACTTTTCTACAGAACGTTTCCAACGATAATATAATGTTGTCAAATGAATACCCCAAGGATAAAAATGTGAGTAAAGACATCAAACAAAGAACAAAGAATAAGAAAAAAGAAGGAAAAACAAAAAATAAAGAAAAAAAAAATCTTAAGCACAACCACAGTAAAGAAAATCGATGATAAAAGAAAGAGAAAAATCGAGGATAAAACCACATTGAAAAAATCGAAGAAAAATTCTAAAGAAAAAAAGAAGAACAAACCACAGTACAAAAAAAACCAGTAAGGAAAAACCACAGTAAACAAAATTAAAGAAAAAATCACAGTACAAAAATCGAAATGATAACCAAAGTACAAAAAATTGAAGAATTACAAGAAAAAAAAAATTAAAACAAGTAAACCGCAGTAAAAAAATATCAAAAAAACCCACAGTTAAAAATCGAAATAACAACCACAGTACAAAAATAAAAAAAAAACAAATTTATGTAAATAAATCGAAGAAATAAAATCCTCAGAAGAAGAACCTCAGAAGAATCCAAGAAATAACCGAAGAAAAAACACTCGAAGTAAAAGGCTTACAAGGACGAAAGCCTGGAGTGAAACGTGAGATACCTCAAAGTGAGAAGAAAAGAGTTAGAGACAGTGTGTGAAAGAGAGAGAAAGGGTTGAAAGACGAGAAAGAGGGTTGAGGATGAGAGAGAGGGTTGACGATGACAAAAATTTATATGCCAAAGTTTATGTTTCGTAAAAACACATTTTAAATAAATCCTCAATGTGGAAATACTTGAACTTAAGTGAGAGTTATGGTGAATATTTGAGCGTGAGTGAAAGGATTGGAGTGGAATGAGAATGAGGGAGAGTGAGTGTGTGTGTTTGAATGTGTGTACCTTTGTATGTGTTCGTGATTATGTGTACATGTGTGACAATTTCCTCTCGCCTTGCCATATTTGTGAATTATGAGTCTCATGCGACTTGATGTCGATGCCTGCCAATTGAATTCCATAATTTTCACATATATTTAGCACTTTAATGCACGACGCAGGGTTGCCAAATGGTTCAACAATTTAGGGTCAAAGGTTGCCTCAACTCTCTATCTATTTATCCATCGTCTATGGGATGTCAAAGAACAAAATTTATTGCTTAGTTAAAGAATTATTGCCGTTTAAATGTGATTATTAGTAAGTTAGATGATAAGATTGGAGATTCATTTGTAAGAAGGGTGATATAGAGAGAGTGGGGAGAGATAGAGAGAGTGAGAGAGAAGTGAAAAAGTAAAGGGAGAAAATAGTAAGAGTAAGAAAAGAGATAGAGATAAAGATAGAGAAATAAATAGAGCAATAGAAGATGAGATTCCTCACTTAAATAAATTATTTTTTATGTCTTCGAGAGGATAAATGTTTATTAGATTCATATGTTAGATGGGAATCGAGAGCAAGGAGTGAAAGAGAGAGTTAGAGAGAGGAGACGAAAGAGAGAGAAAAATGTGAGGGAAGAAACAGAGAGGAGTGAGAAAGAACAAGGAAAGAAAGACAAGTTTTGGAGAAAGAACGAAAGGCTTGTGTTAGAGAGAGAGACAAATTGACCAAGAGAGAGATAGAGAGAGATGGCGAGACCTCAGATGATCCCTTTGGCGAACGAAAACAAAACGCATAAATTTCATCTTACTTCATGCACTGCGGGCCACAAAGAGATTTCACCCTTTGGCAAGAGACAACAACAGACCGAAACGAAGACCAAAATCCGAGACTGAGACCAAAACCGAGACTGAGACCAAGACGGAGATAAAGAAACGGAGATGAAGGCGATGCAGAGGAAGAAAAGAGACACAAGACAAGGAAAAGAGACATAAGACAAGGAAAAGAGACCCAAGACAAGGCAAACTAAAAGAGAAAGCGAGACAGAAATACACAAGGAGACAAAAACGAGACCCACAAGACGCAAAATAAATGGTGGCAAAAGCTGAAATAACAATAAAACCCGAACTTCTCACATGCTACTACTGCTTCATCCTCTTCGGCCTCTTCTTCTACAAGCTCTCCTTCTTCTTCAACCTCTCCTCCCTCTTCTTCTTCCTCTTCATCCTCGTTCCTCCTCAAAGGATTCGAGGTCCTGGACACCGTCGCCATCGCCATTGCCATCGTTTCGTCGGTCGCGGTTCCAGCGAAATGAAAAATTAACCGCCATAAATTAACTTTCACTTTAGCGTGCGTTCACAACCCTGTTATTTCAAGTTCTCTTCTTCTTCGTTCTCTCCTCATTCTCTGCTCTTCCTCGTCTTCTCCTCATTCTCAGTTCTTCCTCTCATCCTCTTCACCTCCTTTCATAGTCCTTTTAACCTCCTCTTCACCCCCTTCATGCTCCTTTTCTTTCTCCTCCCTTTCTCTCCTTTCAGTTGGCGCCCACGGTTCCGACAAATGGCGCACATTTTGGCCAAAAGGGATCCCGGCTCTTGCTCGTTGTGTCCTTCGTTCGCGCAGTGGCTTTCGGGCTGAATATCTGTCTGTGTACTTTTGTGTGTGTCTGTCTCTGCCTTTTTGTATGTTCGTCTCTGTCTTTTTCAATGTGTGTTCTGTGTGTAGTTTCGTAAATTTGTATTTTTATACATTTGTCTGTATTTTTGTCTTTAGTTTTGTATATCTGTATGAATATTTTTTTTATATATTTCTATATTTGAAAGTATGTGATCTTTTAAATTAGTATGTCTTTTTAAATGTCTGTCTTTTGGTATATATTTTAATGTCTGTCCTTTTGGATGTCTGTCTGTATATCTGATTTTACTATATATTTCTCTATATCCTCACTTTCTATACATTTGCCTCTTTTAGTATATCTCGTTATATCTATTTATTCTCTCTTTAATGTTTAGTAAAATATCTCTGTTTTTATATCCACTCTATCTATATATTCCTTATATCAGAATATATTCGCTACTCTTTTCTATATATTCCATCTTTCTATAAACTTCCTCATTCTATATATTCCTTATTTTTCTATAATTCTTCTTTTCACATATTCCCACTTTCTGGATTTTGTTCTATATTTCTTTCTCTATATCTCTTTTTCTATTTATCTCTCTATATGCCTATCTATCTCTCTGTCTCCCTGTCTGTCTGCTTGTCTGTAACTCTCCCACCCTCTCTCTCCCTCCTTCTCTCTCTCCCCTCTCTATCCCCCCTCTCTATCTATATGTTTGTCTCCATTCTTCTACTTTTGGCACGCCTTAAATTTCATACTTTAAACGCTTTCAGTCAACACGTGCTGCGAACACGAAAAGGTGAACTTTTTACCACATTCTCACGCACATGTTGTGGTCGTCTCCCCCCAACTCTCTCTCACTCTCTCTCATCTTTTTTTACCTCCCTCCACTTCCCTCTTCATCCTCCTTTCATACACACATCACCTCTCATAATTTTCCTAGAATTCTCTCCCTTCCTCTCCATCTCTCTCTCTCTCCTTCCTTCCCACATCATGACAAAAACCTGTTTCCATGCAAAGGATTTTCTCTCGGTGGCTCTGGGCCACGATTCTTTCTCCCTCTCTCACCATTCTCCCTCTCACTCTCCCTCTCTCACCATTCTCCCTCTCACTCACTCTCTCTATGACGCATACATCTATTAAAAAATAACGTGTAGTTTCAAGAGAGTGTGTTTATGTGTGTTTGTCTAAGTATATATGTGAGTATGTGTGTGTGTGTTCTGTGTGTTTGTGTGGAAGGATATGCAAATTGGGGCGCTCGTCCTTAAAAGTGCATTTGTGTCGTTCCAATTTTCGTCCTCGTTCTTCTTCTTCTTCCGCTCCTTCAGCTTCTTCTTCTAACACGACTTCGGCTCCTGCTTGGCTCACATATTCTTCTTCTTCTTCTTTTTTGACTACTGCCACTTGTCGTCTTCGCTTCTTTTTCTCCCTCTCCTTTCTCCTCTCTTCTCCCTCTCCTCTCTTCTATTTGGTCTGCTTTTTCTTCTCCCTCTCATTTCTTCTTCTTTTCGTCCTTCCCGCATCCTTTTTTGGAGACCATAATTTGAGATTTTCTTTGAAAATAACTGCGAAAAGTTTTGGGAACTTAAGGTGGCTCGTATTTTCCTCGAATGCACCTAATCGCCGCTCTCTTTCTTCAACACATATTGTCTCTCTCTCTCTCTCACACACATTTTCTCTTTCTTTCTATCACACAAGCTTTCCTCTCACTATACTTAAATTATTTCTTCCTAACATTCTTCCGCAGTCTTTAGCTCACTCTTTACTTTATTCTTTACCTCACTTTCTTTCACTCTGTATTTTACTCTTCCTCCCTGTTTCTCCCTCCCTCTATCACCCTCCCTCTCTCCCTCTCACTCCTTCCCTTTCACTCCGCTTGTGCCGATGTGGCGTGTAAAGCGAAGCAAATTTCGGTTCATTACAGAAAATAAACTGAGACTGCAGAGGAAGCGTCCTCTTGCCTCACCCTCAACTATCTCCCTTCCTCTCTCTTCTGCTCTCTCTCTCTTCCTCTCTCTTCCTCTCACTCTTTCTCCATCTCCCTCTCTTTCAATCCGTCTCCCTCTCTCTCTCTCTCAATACGTCTCTCTCTACCTCACCTTCTCACCCTTCTTCTCTTCCTTTGGTGGATCCTTGCAACTGTAATTTATCAAGCTTTTATATTATCCTCTCCCTCCCTCAACCTCTGTACTTTTCTCTCTTTCTCCACACACTCTTCCTCTGTCTCAAACTCGTCCTCTCTCTCTTCATCCCACTCTCTCTCCTTCTCTCTTTCCTTCCCCACTGTTTGTCTGCCCATCTTTTCCTTCATTTCATTCTTCTCGTTCTCGTCTTTTCCTTCCAGTCTACCCACAGCTCGTCCGTCTGTTAATACGTCCATTTATCCAACCATCCTTCTATCCATCCCTCCATCTATCCAACCATCCATCTATCCATCCATCCATCCATATTGTTGTAATATACACTGCGAGAAAGCGGCGCCCGATGTTAACGACCTACAGCGATTGCATTTCTGACCCAAATCCTTCAGACAAGACAAGAAGCGCCAACAAAAAGCCGTCATATTACCAAATAATCTCCCCCTCTCGCTCGCTCCCTTATTATCCTTCTCCCTCTCTCTCCGTCTACTTTGCTTGTGGCTTCCTTTTTATGGGCATTTATTTTGCCGTATTTTTGTTTTTTCCTTCTCTCCTTGTGGTTTAGATTTTGTTTCTTGTTTTTAGGTTTTCGCACACCATAATTTTCGTCCTCTCATTCTCCATCGACGCCATCATTCTTTCTTATCCCCTCCGCCTTCAGCTTCCACCCCGACTTCCGCTTCCGCTCATCCTTTTCATCCTTTGGAAACGTCTTTAAGGCTGATTCACTGGCCCGAAGCACGCACCGTGACGGCCGCAGCTGGGGCCATTAACCTTCGAAAGAGGCAACAAAAATTACAACAAGAAAAACAACAACAATTACAAAAACATCACCATCCAAAACCCCAACAACACCAACCAAAAACCCCAAACAACACCAACGAAAATATTACCATGAAAAAACCTCAGACACAATCTTCAAAAAACAAAAGAAAACATCATAAAAATAATGATGAAAAATTCAAGAATTAATAATCATGGAAAATTATAGAATAAAATTATCGATCAATAGGAAACAAAATATCGACTCAAAAAAAAATACAAATTTTGAATTGAGAATAACTAACAAAAATGGAAAAAAAGAATTTAAAATCATCTAAGAAAACGAAGGAAAAAAATCACAGAATCAAAAAAGAGAAAAAAATATAGGTTAAGAAGAAAGAAAAAGGAATAATCGACTGAGAAAATCGAAATAAAAATTATCAAATTAACACAACGATAAAAAAGGAGCAACAAACAAAAAAATCGATCGATTAAAGAGGACGGAAAAAATCACCGAATTAAAGAACTAAAATAAAATCATCATCGAATAAAAAAAAGGAAGAAAATTATCGATTCTGAAAATAAGGAAACAAATAGTCATCGACTGAAAGTGTTCGAAGAAAATTAATCAATGGAGGCCTATTGGAAAAAGTTAATGAAAAAATCTCATCAAGAAGACCCTTTGAAAATCACTCCCTACCTTTCTCCCCCTCTCTCTTCCTCCCTATCTTTCTCAGCCTTTCATTCAAGCCCTTCCGTCATAATAAAATTGAAATAAAAAAAAACACACCCTTTTATATATCAAAAATATGTTTTTATATACTTACATATGTATGTATATTTATGTATGTTTCTGTGTATATATATATTTGTCTGTGTTAATGATAATTTTATGAAGTGTGAATTAATGAAAATTTTAATTTAATTGAAAGCATTTCCTCGAAAGCTTCACGCATGAGAAGGAGACGTGAAAGCAGAAGCTGAAACGTAGAAGAAGACGAAGAAGAACAAAAGGTCAGACGAATTGAATTCGATGGAATTCGCCGCAGTGAAAGCCATTTCATAAATGAGTTTCAAACTAAAACAGGAGAGGGAGACGAGACTGGAACAACAACAACAAAAATGATGATATGAGAGAAACAACAATAATATGTGGAGATAACAAAAACAATATAAGAGGAACAACAAAAATGTGAGGAGAACAACAACAATACCTAAGGAATAATAACAACAATTTATAAACAACAACAACATCAGGAACTACAAGGACATGTCTGAAAGCCTTCGGTCTCTTTCTATTGACGTCTCTTTCTCTCTCTCCTTTTGTTCTAACTCTCTTCCTCAGTCTCTTCTTCTCCCTTCCACTTTCTTCATTTTCCACTCCTTCTTCATCTTTCACTCTTTCTTCATTTTCCACTCCTTCTTCATCATACCACTCAGTGAATCTCTTTGACTTTTTGACTCTCAGTCTGTCTGTCCGTCCGTCTGTCAGTTTGTGTTCATGTCAATGTGTGTTTATGTCTGCCCTATGAGTCTGTCTGTTTGTTTGTCTATCTATGTGTTTGTCTGCCTTTTTGTCTAACTGTCTGGTGGTTTGTCTATATGTCTAGTCAGTCTTTCCTTTTGGATCTTCACTTCATGTCTTTTCTTCCTTCACTTCATGTCTTTTCTTCCTGCTTCCTTCCTCCACTTCACATCATTCACATCCCTCTCTCTCCCTCACATCTGTCTCTCCATTCTTCTACACATGTCTGTCATATATCTGTTATCATTTATCTACGAGTTGTCAACTTTTCATTGCGACGAAATTAAAAACAATCTGTCAAAATTTTGCTCCATTTCAATCCAATCCATTTTCGTGAATCTCAGCACAAGGGAAGGAGATAGAGAAGGAGGAGAGAAGAAGGGAGTGAAGAAGAGAGGCAGGAAGGGGACCAAAGAGGGAGAAGGAGACAGACAGACCGACCGAGAGGCCGAAAGACATACAGGCAACCAGCAGCACACAGTGAAGCACTTCATGTCGTTTTCCCTATGAAATCACATCATTACACATCATATTTCATTTCGACGCGCCAACTGCTGCCACCCGATGTCCTTCGTCCTTCCACCACCCCGATCTCAGTCGACTTCCTTCGTTCTCGCCATCTCCGTCAAGGGATGTCCTTCGTCCTTCCGCCACCATCAAACGACGTCCTTCAACCGCCATCAGTCGAAGTCTTTCTTCCATCGTCGTCTTCTTTGCCAAAGATTTCTTGGTTTCTTCGCCAAAGTCCTACACATCGTCTTCTCCTCTTCGTCCTCTTCATCATCGTTCTTTCCATCGTCTCTTCCATTGTCTCTTCCATTGTCTCCTCCATCGTTTCCTCCATCGTCTTCTCTATTGTCTCCTCCATCGTTTCCTCCATCTTCATCCATATCATCCTCTCTACCGTCCAATCCATCGTCTTCTCCTTCATCTTCATGTCTTCTACTCTGTCTACTCCTCGGCTTCTTCGTCTTCTCGTCTGCCTCATCTTCCTCTCTTTCCCCCTTTCGCCCTTCCCTCTCCTCTCCTTCTTCCTCCCCTCCTTCCTCCACACATTCCTCCTCTCTTCCATCCTCGATCCTTCTCCTTGTGCGAACGCCTTGTGGCGCAACGACATCAAGAAACCATTTAGAAGAACTTTACATAAATTTCAACAACGTTCAGTTCAGCCACATGAGTCTCATGCCCAGACGATCACAACCTCGTTCTCATTCTCCCCACCAACCATCAACTTCCACCATTCTCTTCTCAAACCTCCAATCTCCACCATTCTCTTCTCAAACCTCCAATCGCCAATCTCCACCATTCTTCAACCTTCCACCACCATCCAACAATCTCCTACTTCCACTAACATCCAACAATCTCCTACTTTCTTCATCATCCTTCATCCTCCAGTCTCCCCCATCATCGTCAAACCACCTCCTTTCTCCAACAATAACAACACTACCACGGAGATTCAGAAAAACATGAAGAGAAGAAGAACCACCATCGTCAGCTCCAACGCATCTGCGACGCTCACTCGCACTGGTTTATGTCAGTGGAACGCGAGCTCGAAGGCACCGCAAAGACAGACGCCAACAACCCGATCTCTCTCCCTCTCTACCTCCCTCTGTCTCCCTTGCAACTTCTCTCTCCCACTCCCCGCTTCATCAGCTGTCTCTTCATATTCTTCATCTCCAACTTTGCCTCCTCCTGTTCCAACTTTTTTTTTGCCTCCCGCTCATTCGATGTCTTCTTGACATTGTGTGGGCTGCCGTTTCACATTTTCTTACACCGACATTCACTTCCCCTCTCTCTATGTCTATGTCTGTCCTCCTCCCTCTCTGTGTCTGTCTTCCGCCCTCCTCCGCTCAGTCTGTCTGTCGTCTCGTTCGACTTTAACAAATTTCCATAAATAAATGCGAAAGTTAAAATGTTCATCGTGTTGATTTACTGCGTTTATCAGCCCGCAATTGAGGCGCTTGCTTGGTGTGGCTTCGGAGTTTGTCGGTCTCGTCATGCAAACTAGGAGTAAACAAAAACAACCACAACAAAAAACAATAACAATAACAAAAATCATACTAACAACATCAATAAAAAATAAATCCTTCGATATACAAGCATTGAAATCGAAAGGAATTCGATTCGAATGCGGTGGAAAAGTTTTTGCAATAAATCAAAGAAATTATAATGCAATTTCATGTTTGCAACGAATATAAATTTTAATTTGTCTCACTATATCGGGAATTCAATAACAATTATTTAGTTAAGATTTGAATAAATTTCGTAAACGTGAATTTTACTTTAAAAATGTGAAAAAATATTCATAAAAAATAGAAATATATAAATAATTTATATTCATTATATGGATATTCAAATATATTCTAGTAAATACTTCTATATGTTAAAAAATATACTATAGAAAAATAAATTTTAATTATTCTCACTAAAATAAATAATAAATATATATATCTCAGAATTAAATTTATTTAAAAATTATAAATATTATCTATAAAGATCTGAAAAAAAAAATTAATAAAAATATAATTAAATATATTCTATATGTGAATGTTAAAATTTTTTCTGGGAAATTTAACGAGAAATTGATTTAAAATGTTTCTCAATTATATCAGGAATTCAATATCAATTATGAAGAATTCAGAATTAAATAAATTTTCTCAAAATAAATATTAACTAACAAGGTCACTTCATTTAATTATTCTATAAAAATATTTCCTTCTCTTCTATTGAATGAAAAATACACTACAGGAAAACAAATTCAAGAGATCGTGTTCCATATCGTTTCTTCCAACCTTGATATATTTTTATAAATAATTTCCTACAAGGTTTATTCAGGACGATTTTTCCCCTCATGAATAGGAGGATTCTGAGAATCTTGGTCAAGGTTCATGTGGATTTCTTCACCTTCAGGATTTTCACTTTCTTCTGAATCTTTGCTTCAACTGAATTTTTTCCTACTTCTGGATTCTCTACTTCTTCTGTATTTTCTCCTACTACGAAATTTTCTCATTCTATGAAATTTTCTCATTCTATCAAATGTTATCTTTCTTCTAAATTCACTCCTTCTTCTGACTTCTCTCCTACTTAAGGTTTTTCCTTTCATCCCATCGGTTTCCTCTCATTCATCTCTGCCTCATACAAGGAATAACCTAGAAACCTTCTGTTAGGTTTCTCTCATGAATATTTAAAACAGAGAAAATAATATTAGTTACATAACGTGTCTTTAGGTTATTTGGCCGTGAGATTCTTGTAATATATACCTCACTATATATATATGTATATATATATATAACGTATATATATATTTATGTTGATTACACTGAAAACTATTCATGTGGTAAATTCGATGCCGGAACGCCTTAAGGATATTTCATCAAATAACAAATAGTATGTCAGCAGTTTCTGAAGAATTCATTATACAGACGGCCCAGTGTTTGTGTGTGTCCATGTAAGTGTGTGTGTGCGTGGGATTGTGTGTGTATGTGGGAGAATGTGTGTGCTAGAAATCTGTGTATGTGTGGGTGTCCAAGACCTATCATAAGATTGAGGACAAAGCTGTGATAATGCGAAGGCTCAAAGGAGACGATGGCAGAGAATCCCAAAAAAAGAACAATTTATACAGAGGGAGAAGGCGATAGAGGAAGAAGGCGACAGTGAGTGAAAGCGAGAAGGAAACAGAGTGAGAGCGAGAGGGCGTCACAGTGAGAGGAGGAAAGTGTCAGAGTGAGAAAGAGAGTAATTGATGACGCTAGAGAAAGGTTCGAATTGAGAGATTGAATTTTCCTTCGATCAGATTTAATGAATTATTTATTGTGCTTAATTTAATAAATTATTGCATTTATCGATATATATCGATATTTCTTCTGTTGCAAATATCCGAGATTTTCAACGCAAAAGCGTTCAAATTGAAACAAATACAAACAGAAAATAAACAAAAAAAAAAATCATATTGAATCGAATAATATTAATGATTGTACAAACAAATAAACGAACAAACAAAGAATGAAATATGGTATCGTCATAACTCGAAATTCCCATTTCCAATAAGAGATCAATATTTGCCATCGAAAATAATTTCATTTCTGAGGGGATTCGAAGAAGTTTCGCCCAACCAAACACTCGACGTCACAGCGTCATCTGTCGTGAACTGCAGAAGAAGATCCCAAAGAGGAGACAACGAGAGGAAGAGAGACAGACAGTGAGAGGAAGAAAGACAGACAGAGAAAGAGAGACAGTCAGTGAGACAAAGAGAGAGATAGAGCACACTTAAAGCACTCACTCGTCTTGAAGAAGTCTTTCCAGCAAAAGTTGCAACATTCGATGAACTTCTCAAAAGGTTGCAAAAGTCAAACGAAGCCGAAAAGTTTAATATTGCTTGAGAGATCCATTGAAAGACAGAGACCGACACACTGTGAGCAAGGGAGAGAGCAATAGAGATAGAAAGAGTGAGGGAATGGGATAGTGGTGGCGAAAGGGAGTCGAAATCATGCGGACTTCTCGCATATTGTTTAACTTTGAGATGGAAAAGTTTTGTCAAATATAGTATATCTGATACTCGATTATATACGTATATTGTGTATTTTTTTTTTCTTTTTGTTTTTTTTTTTTTGTTTTTATTTTTCTTTTTTTGTTTTTGCTTTGTTGTTTTGTTTAGTGTTTGGGTTTTTTTTTTTCTTAAGCTTTGTTTTGTTTATTTGTGGAAAAGTTTTCATCCCTAAGGTCGGTGGGGTTTCGGGGGAGTTATGGATGAAACCATGATGAGGGCATGTTGCCAAATCGGTCATCAGTGTCTGGACTTGAGAAGAAGTTCGTGTGTTTGGGATGATTGGGGATTCTTCATTCATCACCTTTGTTAGAGTTTTTCAACGGCAGCATTTTTGAACTTTCCAAGTTCGTGGAAGGAAAAGGTTTTGGGATATGAGAAGGTGTCAAAAGGAATGAGAATGATGATTTTTAAAAGTCCTTCTGATCTTCTGTTTGACTTCTCAAGAGGTCTCTCATATTCTCAAGATGATACAGTATTGCAATCATTGTTGAAATTTAGTTAATTTATGGATCTTGAGTTGATTGAATTAACATGGAATCTCTCATGAAATATTGAAATTACTACAACATTAATTTATTTTTCTTACATCTCCTTCTTTTTCGACTTATCTTCTCACTCCACTTCATAGTCTTCTTCACTTCCTTCTGCTCTCCTCTTCTCACCTCTTCTCTCCACCTCCACTGCCTCACTCCACTCCATCTCTCCATAATGACTTGATGCTCTAGTAACCAAAGAGAAGCGATCCAACATCGCCTGCGGTTCCATCAATTTCCTTCAGCTGCAGTCGTTCCTCAGCGATTGGAAGC
>CM029563.1:2735970-2746020 GCA_017309665.1 Coelopa frigida | reverse complement strand
TCTCCCTTTCTTCCTTTCCACTCCATCTCTCTTCCTTCTCAATCCCTTCTCATGTCTCGCCTTCCTTCTCTCATTCCATCTCTTTCCAACTGCTGATGCTTCGATTCAGGAACCTGCTGAATCCTTCATTCTGGATTCTCCTTTCTGCTTGTCGAGCTTCGATTTCGAGCTGCAAACGCAAAGCCGTGAATGGTTACAGGATACGACGATGCATGAGAACAGGACACGGTTTGAGATTGCAAGGAAAAGGAGGAGGGAAGGAGAAAGACTAAGGAACAAGTTGGAGTAGAAAACGAGAGGGGAGAGAAAATGAGTTGGAGGATGAAAAGAGATGCAGGAGTCCTGGAAGGCAGGAGATGAAAACAAGACGCAGATCAAGAAGCAACAAAAGGAGGTGGAACAAAAGGAAGCCGAGCAATGGAAGAGAAACTGAGGAAGACAAGGAGGGAGAAGGAAGGAGGGATGAAGAAGGAGGAACACGAAGGAAGAAGATGCCGAAAGAGGTGACAGTTGGGAGGAGAAGGATATGAGGAGAAGGATATGGGGAGAAGAAATGAGAGAAGGATATGAAAGAGATGGAAAGCTGAGAAATGGAGATAGAAACCTAGAGAACGAGATGAGAACCGGAGCATGGAACATGAGCGAGAGAGAGATGAAAACCCTTGGAAGGAAAATGAAAACACAAGAAAGGAAGATGAATATTCATGGAAGATGAAAACTCAAGGAAAATGAAAACCCAAGGAATATTGAAATCAGTGGAAAAGATATCAGAAGACGAGAGAGGGAGATAAAAAGCCGAAAATAAGATGAGTAGCGGAGAAAAAGGCAGACGAGAATCCGAAAAAGAGGCAGATGAGAAGTCGAAAAAGACGAGATGAGAAGAAAGAAAAGGGAAGCTGAGAAAAAAGGTAACGAGAAGACGTAAACGAAAGAAGAAGATGACGACGAATAAAATAAAAAGATGACAAAGAATAAAACGATATAAGATGACGACAACGAATAAAAGAAGAAAACGACAAGGAATGAAAGATGAAGAAGAGCTCGACGGCAAATAAAATAACAAGAAGAAGTAGACGACAAAGAATAAAATAAGGAGAAGACTAATAAGACGAAGACTAAAATAAAACGAAGAAGAAGACGTCGCGACACAAGAATGAATGCGAGCTGAACGAAACTGCATCCAGCCAAAGGGGGAGCGAGACAAAAGTGAATTTTTAAATTGCATGCTTCCTGAGCCGAAGTCAACACGAACCAGGAGCCACCGGGAGCATGGAATCCAATATAAAGAAAGGGAGAGACTGAGGTACAAGGGGAGACATAGTGAGAGAGATAGAGAGAGAGAGCAAGTGAGATAGCAATAGAGAGAAAGGGATAGGTATTGCATTACCGGGAACCTTTCACCGTCGTTCGCTTTAGCAAAACATTGCCGCATGACGTTGCGATCAAAAGTGTGTGTGTTTTTCTATGAGAATGTAAATGTGTGTGTACTTGAGGGCAGAGTCATCTTTTGTTTATATGTGTGTGTGTGTGTGTTGTATGTTTATATGTGTGTGTGTTGTATGTGCATTTGTTTGTTGATTCTCTTGTTTGCATGTAACACAACAAGAGGAGTAGAATAATTTCAAAGGAATTCCAATGGCATCTGCTTCTCTTTCATACACCGAAACTAACTCAATTTTCAGACTTAAGTTAATAAAGTTTATATAGAAATCAGATTGCTCGAGGACGGAGACAAATGTCTCAGAGTTTGGAGGGTTTTTGTGAAGATTCTTCAAGAAATGTCCAAGAATATATTCATTTCTTTAAAACATCTTCAAAAAATTCTTCGAAAAATTCTTCAGAACTTCATAAAATTCTTCAAAAAATTCGATAAAAAATTCTTTAAAAAAATTCTCTAAAAATTCTTCAGAAAATAATTCAATATATTCTTCAACAAATTGTTCTAAAAATAGTTCACAAAATTTTTCATAAAATTCGAAAAAAATTCTTCGAAAAATTATTTAAAATAATTCATAAAATTCTTCAACAAATTCTTCTAAAAATGTTTCATAAAATTGTTGAAAAATTATTCATAAAATTCTTCAACCAATTTTTCAAAAAATTTTTCATAAAATTCTTCAAAAAATTATGCTTAAGATTCTTCAACAAATATTTCAAAAGATTTTTCAATAATTTCCTCAAAAATATCTTCAAGAAATGCAAAACACGGACCCAAATAAAAAAAACTCCCATAAAACTTAAATATTCATATACGAACACACACATGCAAATAGTCTAATGCAAATTATCCGTCCACAACGTTATCCTTTCAGCTGTAACTAATCACGACCTCAATTTGCTCAGCTCGAGGCCAGAACGAAAGACGACCAAAGAAGTAAACTCTTTAAAGTTGAATGGAATCCAAAGGATTTGATTGAATGAAAATGTTTCAATCGATGGTCGTCGGTCGTCGGCCTGGCCCACAAATGAATGAATATTTAATGCGTGCTCGGGTGGGCTGCAGCAAAAAGTACAGCCAATGCAATTCAGCCGGAATCCTGAATATGAAAGCAAGATATAACAAAAACAACTACAACAAAATCGAACAACGTACTCCTGAACTCACCACACTTTACCATACCACACCAATGGTCTACTTACATTATCGTTCTCTTCTTCACATTATCGTGCTCTCCTCCACATTTTCGTTCTCAGCTTCACATTATCCTTCTCTTCTTCATATTACCATCCTCTTCTTGCATTATCGTCTTCTTCTCTCCTCCTCATTCTCCTCAACGTCGATAATGCGATACAATAATTCGATTTGGAAGCGATTCGCTGTTCCCATTTTGAGGCATGTTCCCATTGGCATGTCATTGTGGTAAGGAGAGAGAGAGACAGAGGGAGAGAAAAGGGGAGAGTGCAAAGGAGAAGGATAGAGTAGGAAGAGATGGAGAGAGTGAGAAGGAAAGAGTGAGACTGAATGAGAGGAAGAAGCAGAAAGGCTGATGTAGAGAGGTTGAAGTAGTGAGTGAGGGAGAGCGGTTTAAGGAAAGAGTGAGAGAGATTGAAGAACAGAGTGAGTTAGAGAGAGACGAAGTACATGGAACACAGCCCAGAAGCCGAGATGTCGAGCGTTAATTTCGTTTGGTTTTCGTTTCTAGACCTACCAGCCAGCCAATTGGAAACTCATGGCCTCCTTTCGATACCACCATCGACTCAACTTCTCCACGCTTTGGGCTCTTCTTCTACCTCAACTTCTCCTCTTCCTTTACTCTTCTATTCCGCGTTTCCTTCTCCATGCCGCCTTCTTCACTCCTTCTCCACGCTCCCTCTCCACCTCCTTCTCCACCCCTCCTTCCCCTTCTACTCTTCCTCCTCCTCCTCCTCCTCATGTCTACCGCAATCCACGTCTCTGACGATGGGATTCGTTCGTTTTATTTGCATTTATTGCATGAATTTGTATCCTTTATTGGCTTCGGATTGTGATGTCGTTTTTGTTATTGTTGTTGTATTTGATGTTGTTATTGTTTTTGTATTTGATGTTGTTTTTCTTGTTGTATTTGTTATTGTTTTTCTTGTTGTATTTGCTGTTGTTTTTGTTGCTCTTATTTTTGTTATTTTTGTTGATCTTGTTTTTGTTGTTTGATGTATTTTTTTGTTGTGTTTGTTGTTCCTTCATCTATGATTCTTGTTCATTTCTCGATCTTTGTTTCAATTATTCTTGATGGTGATGTTGTTGTTAAATTCATTGTTGTTTTTGTATTTTGCCTACCCCAATTGTTGTTGTATTTTTCCTTCCTCAATTGTTGTTGTATTTTGCCTACCCCAATTGTTGTTGTATTTTTCCTATTGTTCTTGCTCCAACCTCAATTGTTGTTGCTCATACGACTTTTATTGTAATTCCTTACCTCAGTTGCTGTTGTTGTTGTTGTTCCTCCCACCATGGTTATTGTTATTTCCACCGACGTTATTTCTCTTATTCTTCTTCTTCTCCTTCCACATTTTCTCTCCTTCCACTTCTCCTACCTCATCCTCTTAACCATCTTCTTCTTCTTTTCTTACCACTTCCTCATCCACATCTTATTTGCCACAAGTACTTGTACCTTGTATTAGAATCGCTCTCTCTATCTGTATGTATATGTGTGTTTGTGTGTAGGTGTTATTGTAACTGTAGGTGTCTGCGTGACTTTGTCTGTATTTCCGGTATTTGATATTACGTGTTTCGTTTGTTATTTGTTTTCTCCTTCTCCCTCTCTCCCACACTCTCTCTCTCTCTCTCTATCTCTACGTGTATTTATTTGCTTATGCATGCATGCATGTGTTGATGTTCGTGTGTCTTCGTATGGTTTGGTATTCTTGTGTGTGTATGTGTTCGTTTGTGTATGTATGTGTTTGTGTGTATTAGTATAGGTGTTTGTGTACGTCTGTTTGTTTGTTTGTTTACTTGCTGCTGTTTGGTTCAATTAAATTTGATTTATTTTATTGAATCATTTGCTACTTTGAGCTGTAACTTTGGCAAAACATTTCCGAAAGTCATCACTAGAGGTCGTGCTCAACTCTTACACACACACAGACCTTCTCACCTCAATCACACACACACTTATCCTCTCACTTCCTCACTCTCACTCACATCTTCTCATTCCCACTCACATCTTCTCACTCCCACTCAAACATTCTCACTTGTGCTCTCTCTCTTTGTGCCCTGAAAGGTTTAATTGTCTGTGATTCACCATGTAATTCGATTGCAAGTTAACAAATTCCACAATTAATTTCGAAATTTCCTTCCATCTCTTCTTTGATCGAACGCTTTCGATAAATTATTGAGTTCCATTTCATAGCAAATGTTTGGTAATTTCTTTTTTGAGGTCGACTTCCAATTAACATTCTGATTGAGGTTTCACTGTAATGAACCTTTGTTATCGTCTCGAATGATCACTTTCTCAAAGTTCTGAGCTCAACTTCGGGGACGACTTTGGGGTTTTGAGGAAAGTTTTCTTTGGTATTAGGATGATATTTTCAAAGTTTATCTTCTCGGAAGGTAATTGGAAGAAATAAATTGAGTACTAAAGGTATTTTTTTAATTAAATTTATTGAACAAACATGAAAATAAATTAATAAAAAATAAATAAAAATGCATATTTTTAGAATTTCTTTCTTTATTTAAAAAAAAAAAATAAAATAAAAAAAGACCAAAAGTATATTATAAAAAGTATAAAAAAACAACAAATAAAGCTCTATTTTCCAGAAAAATATGAGTAATAAAAATATGAGATTAAAAATATGAAAATAAATACATTTATTAAAAGTAGGTAAAAATAAAAAAAAAATGTAATAAATAAAACTCTCAAAAAATAAGAAAAACCATATTAAAAAATGTATAAATCAAATAAATAAAAATAAAAATCCTTCAGAAAATAAAAAAATAGAAACCTACTACTATGAAAATAAATTAAAAAATAAATAAAAAAAACTCATTCCATTTCCTCTCTATCCTTTCATTTCCCATTCCTTTTCCCCTCGTTGTGTGGATAATGAGCGATGTGATTGAAAACTGAACAACATTGGAAGCTGTTCGAAATGGCAACACTTCCCACACTTCCACCACTCCATCCACTCATCGCCATCACACGTCCTTTTTCTTGCATCCTTCGTACACTTTGTCCATCCCCAGGACTCTCATTCCATCCTCTGTCCAACTATCTCACTTTAACCATCCTTCGTCTCAATTCGACCATCCTTCGTCTTATTTCATTCATCCTCTTTTCATTTCCTCCAACATCTGTCCTTCTCCCTTTCATCCTCCTCCTTTCATCCTCCTCCTTATCCATTAGGATCGAAGGTCGCCTCATTACATGGATGGAATTAACTAATTGTTTGAAACCCCTTACTAAATTACGGAAACTGGAACAAATTCATTAATTCCGAGTGCTACGTGCAACGTTCGCCTCAGCGAATTGGCGAAGCGAATTGGGAGAGAAAGAGACAGAGGGAGTGACAAGGAGAGAGAACGAAGGAGACAGATGGAGTCAGGGAGATGGGGAGAGAGATTGGGGTTGAGGATTCCCAGAAGAGAAGACCGTGAAATAGACAAAAACACATTCACACACACACACATGTAGCTGTGGTGGTGTTGAGTGAAAAGAGCACCCAATCGACGAGACTACTAAATCTCTTCGGGTCTGGTCGATTCCTACTCTTTTTTTTCTATATTTTTTCTCCCTTATTTTCCGTTTTTCTCTCTTTTTTCCTTTTTTCGTCTCTTTTTTCCTCTTTTTCCTCTCTTTTTCACTCTCTTTTCCCTTCCTTTCTCATCCTTTTCTATCTTCCTCCTCTTTTTCCTCCCTTTTCTAACCTCATCCACTCCTTTCTTACTCCCTTTTCTTACTCTTTTTCCTCCCTTCCTCTGTTTCAACCGAAATACTATTTTCTACTCCTTTTCGTCACCATTCAGTCGACTCTTCCTCCTCCTTATCCTCGTTCACATTTACTTTCATCTTCTCCTCCCTCCTCTTCATCCTCGTTCACATTTAGTTGCATTTTCTTCTTCTCATCCTCTACCCCAATCACTTTCGTATTCTCCTTCTTTTCATCCCACATTCACTTTCATCTTGTTTTCCTCCTCCTCCTCGGTCACATTCCATCTTCTTCTCTTCCTCGGTCACATTCCATCTTCATCTTCCTCCTCGTCCAAATTCATTCCATCCTTCTCTTTTCTTCTACGTTCACTACCATCTCCTCTCGCATTCTCTCCAACAAATTCAGTTCCATCCTCCTCATCCTCATCCTCTTTCCTTTTCATTCACATTCACTCCAATTACACTCAACACATCGACAACCCCGGACGATTATTTGGAACATGTGGGCCAAAGGGGAGGAAAAGAAGGAAGGAGCAAAATTTGTGGATGGCATCGATGGAAGACTAAAGTGGGTGGCTTCGATGGGTGGCATCACTGGCGAATGCTGTTGGTCGATGGTACCCTTAGATCGTTGGATTTCTCTCCATACTCCATGGTGGGACTTTTCTCCACTCTATGGTTGGATTTTCCTCCACTCCATGGTTGGATTTCTCTCCACAGAAGAAGGCGTTTCTCTCTGTCTTCCCTCCTCATGAAAGAAATGAGCATCAGATTCCCGAATGCTCACTTTGGAAATTTATTATTTTTCGCCAAATGTGCAATTTTCATCCAAAATGTTCAACCACCGATCGCACACTCAACAAAAGTTATTGGGAAGCAAAGCAAAGCAAAGCGATTCAATTCGATTTGTTTTCAATTTGCAAAATTTGGGTAATGGCAACAAGAAGAAGAAGAAGAAAAATAGCGCTTAAATAAAAGAGGAGAACTAAATATTGGAGAAGAATAAAATTAAAGTTGTTGAAAAGCAGAAAAAATTTCAGAAAAGGAGAAAATTTTAGAGAAGGAGAAAATTTTAGAGTAGGAGAAAAATTTTGAGAAGAATAAAATGTGAGAAAGGAAAAAAAATAATGGAAAAGAACAAAGTGTTAGAGAAGCACAAAATATTTGAGAAGTTTAAAGTGTTAGAGGAGGACAAAAGATTCGAAAAAACCAATAAGTTAGAGAAGGACAAAAGATTCGAGAAAACCAAATATATTGAAAAAGACCACAATGTGTGAGAAAACCAAATTTGGAGACAACTTCAATTGGCAGCAGTTCTCAATCTGACCGAAATTAGGAAGAAAATCCTAATTTGAGAGGAGCAAATAAAGAGATAGACAAAGAAAGAGAAAGGGAGATAGAAAAAGGGAGAGAAAGAGGAGAAAGATACAGAGAGAAATAGAGGGTGATAAAGAGACATGGTGTGAGTGTCTGTGTTTGTGAAAGAGAGACCACAATTTCGTGAACAAGTCAAACAGATCGGGATTATGGCGAACGTGATGAGGTATAATGGGAAAACTTAGACTTCGATGTCTTGAGATTTCCAAGAAGAAAATGTTAACGTAAATAAATTCATTGTTTAATTGGTTTTCTATGTTATGTCATGAAATTCTTGGTAGAAGCAATTAAAATTAAGTTATTTCTAACTTATTGTATTGTTTATCTTTGATATTCTCTATAATAACTTTATTTCTTTTTATATAATATTTTTTGAATTGTTTATAAAATTTTTATTAATTTTTCTCATAATTATTATAAATTTTTTTTTTGTACTTATTCATATAATATATAATTTTTATAATTATATGAAAATAATATTCGTTAAACTATCAACTATTTTTTTTAATTTTCTTATAATTCTTCTAATTTCTCATATGTAATTGTTATTCAATATTTCACATCTTTTACAATTGTATAAAGTTTATTATGATATTTGGTTTATAAACTCTAAAATGAAATAATTTTCAAAAATTTTATAAATAAATTCAGTAAATATACAAACTTTTTGGGCTTTGGGTATCACGATAAGGTTAATTAAAGAGGACAACGTCCGGTTTCAAATTTCGTACACGAGAATTCACCAGCAGCAGATGACATCGCAACCAAAGGATTTTCTCTCCACGAATGTAGGAAGGAATTTCCCACAAATCTCTCTACAATTCCTTCGAAAAAAATCCCATTCTTATTCCTGGAAAACAATTTCGAGAATTTAAACTTTTCTCTAATCCTTACAAGAATTCCGTGAATTTTATCATTGAACAAAAGAGAATTTATTTCATTCTGGAAATTTTTCACCTCTATTATTTTTCACACCGAACTAAACTCCAATCAAGGATCAGGAAAGGACATTTTTTTGCGCCATCGACATCGTCGTCTCGTTTTCATCACAATTTTTCATCGTTTTAATTAAAAATTTTATCAGATTAATTCGATTTTTCCCGAATAGAAAATTGGGATGAATGCGATACGTGAGCCATGTGAATGTGTGAGTGGGATTTTTTCCCCCTCTACATGTCCTTGTGTGTGTGTTTGTGAAATCTTTTTTACTATTGATTTCACATTTCATTTAATCGCCATCGTTTTTTTTTATTTCAATCTCTCTGCCTGGCGAATCGATCACAATTCGCTTCGAAATTAATCCTTCCGTATTCATGTGAGGCGGAATACGAGAGTGTGTAAATAGTGTGAGTGAGTGAAAATGCATTTGTGTGTGTGCTGGTGTGATGTTCCATTGTTCATGTTTCCAAACTGATGCAAGGACCAGAAGCAATAACAACAACAACAATATGATAATAACAACAACATGATAACAATATAAATAATAACAACAACATGATAATAACAACAACATGACAGAACAATAGCAAAACCCAGATCAATGTATTCAAACTGAAAATGAAGAAATTTTCATCTCTATACATGATGGTAATTGATATCGCAAGCATTTTGTTGTTGTTTGCGAAATCCAACACAGCTCGAGAGAAAGATATTCTATGGAAATTAAAAAAATCGAGAGAAAGTCCAATGAAATGCGAAGAGAATTTAGAGAATAATCAAACAATTGAGAAAACCCAAAGAACTGAAAGAGAAATGAATAAAGACCACAAAAATTTAGAAAGGGCTTCCAAAAATTTTAAAAACTCAAAAAATTTAGAGAAAAATCAATACTTTTTAAAAAAACAAATTTGTGAATAAAAATTAAAAAAAATTTAAAAACTCAAAAATTTTTGAACAAATCATAATTTAGAGAAAAAAATCGAAGTTTAGAAAAACCCAATATTAAAAAAAAAAAATTTAATAAATTCAAAAATTTTAAACAAAAATAAAAAAAATGAGGAAACCAAAAAATTTTAGTTAATAAATTTAGATGAATTAAAAACGAATTAAAAATGTGAAAAAACCTAAAAATTTGGAAAAAATCCAACTAAAGTAATTCCAAAATTTTTGGAAAAAAATCGAAAAATTGAAAAAATCACAAAAATCGAAAAATTAAAAAAAAAAACAAAAAATCGAAGTAAAATCCAAAAAATCGAGAGACGAATTTTGGAAATTCCTCTGCTTGAGAACTCCAAAAATACCGACATCTGTTTCTATCTCACTCTCTAACCGCCTTTGTCTCTCTCTCTCCCACTGTGATGTTGATGAAAATTTCCTCAGGTCGTCATGTTCATGG
>CM029563.1:2715509-2727630 GCA_017309665.1 Coelopa frigida | reverse complement strand
GTTCTTCTATTTTCTCTTACACATACTTTATCTCTTTACCTCTTACAGTACTTTCCATATTCTCTCACAATTTGTTGTAATGTTTTCGTTTCCGTTTTCTTCACTCGTGATATCGTTGTTGATCGTGTTATTTATGGTTTTCATTCCATTCCATTGCATCGCATCGTGTCGGATGGCGTTCAATTCCGATTCATT
Source organism: Coelopa frigida (assembly GCA_017309665.1). Lineage (NCBI taxonomy): Eukaryota > Metazoa > Arthropoda > Insecta > Diptera > Coelopidae > Coelopa > Coelopa frigida. The sequence continues at coordinate 2,727,435 of CM029563.1, read as the reverse complement.
TGATCGGAAAGCGTGGCGTGGTTTTCGCATGAATAACGGTATTGAAGGTGCTGTGTGGTGAGTTCGTGTAAAACACAACAAAGTGATAAAATATCGAAGAGTTTATGTAATTGAATTTATGGTGAATTTTGTAAATATTTGCAAAACGCTTATTTTTTTTGTTTTTTTATTCAATTGTAGTTTTGATGATTTGATGATAGTGGTGAATTTTTTATTTAAGTGGAAAACAATTAATTTTAATAATTTTATTTCGTTTTTTTTATTTTTATTTCTGTTTTAATTTTTAATATTTTATGTGAGTTTCTTTCCTTTTTTTAAAATATTTGTTATTATTAATATTATATTATTTCAAACAACACAATTTTTCGATTTCATATAAAGAGATTTGTCATTTTGTCCCACTGTGCCACGTGCAACATGTTGTCCACGGATAAATTTATTTCCAACAATTACTCTTCCTCCTACGAGAATTACCAATAAAAGTTAAAGCAACAATAACTCCAACAATAACAATTACAATAATAACAACAATAATAATAACAACTGTAACAACAACAACATTTACAACAATTACAACAATAGTAACTACAATAACAACAATAGTAACACAACAATCGAAACACCAACAATATATGATAATAAATAAGTAAGCAAATTGAACAATAAATAACTGTAATTTATGTATTATTCCACTATTTAATAAGGCAATAACAACAACACACACTAACAACAACAACACAACAACAATTACTGTGTTGTGTTGGCAGTTGAAGTCAGAGGTGATTTATTTCTATGACAAAGTCTGTAGCAAAATAATTCACCACAGAATTATAGTGGAGAAACACCTACAAAGTGCAAAAAAGGAAAAAAGTGGAGACAAATAATAAAAAAAATATTAGAAAAAAATGATAGTGTGAATTTTCCATTCGGAAAAGGAGGAGAGGAAAAAACAAGAGGAAAAAAAATGAGAGGAGAAAAAAAAATATGAAAATCAGATTGTGATGAAAACCATATCGAGATGTTGAAAATGAAGAAGCACATGATGAAGATGAAGAAGAAACAGGTGATGATGGATCACAAAGTTGAAGAGGAGAGAAAATATTAGAGCTTTTGAGAGATGATGGATATTCACATACACATAGAGCATAAATATACACATATGGAACACACACTCATACACATCAACAATCAGAAATATCCAGAGACAATGTCATGGGAAGAGATGGATTCAAGGACAGAGACAAGGATCAAAACAGAAGCAAAGGCAAGGACATAGAAAAAAAAAGAAGATAAAGACAGACAGAAACAAAGACAAGGACATCGACAAAAACAGAGACAAGGACATAGACAGAAAGAGAGACAGAGACAAGATAGAGACAGAAAGAATTGCAAGGACATAGGCAAAGACAGACAGAAAGATGGACATGAACAAAGACAAGGACATAGGCAAAGACAAGGCTAGAGACAAGAGATAGAGACAGGAACAGAAACTGGAACTACGACAGAGACAGACACAAAGGTAGAGACAGATACAAAGGCAAAGACAGACACAATGAGAGAGACAGACACAACAGTAGAGACAGACACAACGATAGACAGAATGATAGAGACAGAGACAGAAAGATGAATGTCGTGTCAGAAAAACATTCTCCAGGATTCATTCATTGCGTTGAACCCGCATCCAGCCATCCTCGTGCATCATGATCCCTATTGTCCTGAGAGAGAAAAATGTGTGCGAGTGAGTGTGTGTGTGGGTGAAGGATGCTTGTGTGAGTTAGAAATTGTTTAAAAGCAAGATGAAGGCAATGTGGAAGAGAAAATGAATTTTTTCTCTTTTTCTCGTTTTTCCACTGATTGTTGCTGTTGATTCTCATGGCGTTATGTCCTTTTTTTTTTGTTGTTGTGTTGTTCCTGCAGGACATTCCATTTGATGGAATTTCACAACACATACAAGGAGAGAATTTTATTCTCCCACACACACCAGTCAAACACGCGAAAACCCAGTGAACTTTTCTTTTCATGAAATTTTTTTGCTTTTTTTTTTTTATTATTTTATTTTTATTTTTATTGCTTATTTTTTTTATTTATTATTCTTATTTTTTTATTGCTTATTTTTTATTTTATTTTTCTTATTTTTTATTGCTTCTTTTTTTATTTTTTTTATTGTTTCTTTTTTTTTTGTTATTTATTATTTTTTTATTTTACTTTTTTATTTTACATTTTATTATTTTACTTCAATAGTAAATTGCTACATGTTGTTGTAGTATATTTTCCTGTTGTCTTATACATTGTAGTTGTATTTCTAATTATCCTTGTAGTATATATTTTGTTATTGTTTTTCTTTTTTAATGATATTTTCTTCATTACATTTCGCTATTATTATGGCAATTATTGTTCGTGTGCAATTAAGCTTTGAATCCGAGTAATTCCATTATCCTCCAAGTGCACACTTGACCCTACACACACACACACATACACTGCGATAATGAACGCCACTAACACGCTCACACATGCTCATTGAATGCCAAGTGTTGCCAGATCACGTCGTCGTCTTTAAATCGAACACGAAATGCGATCACATTAAAAGTTCCCAAGCGTCGTTGGCAACAGTGTTGCAAAAGGACATAAAAACCCACACACTCTCATACTCATACACTCATACATACAGAACGATAGAAACAGCAACTTTGACTTTTCCAACATAGATTTTCACAGAAAATGGAATTTACTTATATTAAGAGAATATCTTTGAATTGTTTAGACACGAGGAAATCTAAATTAATTCTATTAGATTAGAATATGAAAAATTCCTTTCCTTTCAATATTATTTTCATAAGAGAATTTCTCTCTTCATTATTTTCCAGAGAATAAATTGTGATAGATATAATTGTGATAGATAGATATAAATATCAAGAATTTATCGCCAAAATTCCATTCATCTTTCATCATTCACAAATTCCTCCTCTTTCTATTTATTCATGGAAATTCTCTTGATTTGATTTATGAGATTTCCTCATTTTTACTTCCTAGAAGAAATATAATAAATAAAATGTAATGAAAGAAATCAAGTTCTAGCAAATTTTATGTGAACAATATAAATTATTTAAATAAAAAAAAAATAATATCAATACTTCAGATCATGAAAATATTAATAAACATAAAATGTTACAAACAAATTTACTTCATTAAAATAGTTTTAAATGTTTTTCACATCACAATTAAATAAATATTTGTTATTATAAACATAATATAAAATATCAACTACTAACTAATGAAAAAATATATAAAAATAATGTCTTATGGTGGAAACAACGTAATAGATTTAATAAAAACCGAAAGCTATAGAAATAATCAAAATAACTAGTTACATGTCAACGAATAATTTGAACATATGGATAGTAACTACAACAATAATAAGGATAGTTACTACAAAAATAATAAGCATAGAAACTATCATAAGGATGGTAATTACAACAATAATAATTATAATAATCATATGAAGAAAAACTAGAACATCCGCAATATTATTTTAATCAACGTAATGATAATAATATTAATAATAATTGAAACAAGAAATAAAAATAAAAATAGTAACAATAAATAATAATAAAAATAGCAACAATATATAACAATAAAAATAGCAACTATAAATTATAATAAAAATAGCAACTACAACAAACAAACAACAAAAACACAACAACAAATAATAGTAAAAATAATAACAAGAAACCCGAGAAGAACTAATAATATTAATAATAGTAATAATGATAGAACAACGTCATGCTAATTGAATTCCCTTCACTCGACGCTCGGCAATTGTCGAGAAAATCCATTAATTATCAGTTCAGTTCAGTTCAGAGAATCCATACGTGTGTGTGTATTAGTGCGAAGGATGTACGTGTGTACAGAAAGTATGTGTATTTTCTGGCTAATTAGATCAGGGTATTTAACCACGACGGCTGACGTCTGTGGGATGACACCCTGAGGTTGGCTTGAGGGAAGCCACCAGGTGGGTTTTGTGGTGAGTTTCATGTCCGTTAATTAATCACATCGAGTCCTATTTAAAGGATTATTCAGTGGAGTCATTGTAGCGAATGTCCTTCAGAATTGCGGATTGCTTCTAATTGGCAATTGTGGTGGTGGTGAATTTCGAGGAAATGACCGGAATCAGGATGGAAATAAACGATTATCAAGTGGGTTTAATTGATTCTTTAACGGAAATGCTTATTTGGTAATTCTTCCGAAATCGAGTTAAGGTTTCCTGAGAAATTTATGAAAAGATTTCTAAATTTTCTAATTTCCGTGGAAATTTGAGGACAAATTTCATGGTTAAATTTAAGGGCAAATTTCATGGTTTAATTTAAGGATATATTAGTAATGAAATTAATACAAAAAAATGAAATTTATTGGAACTTGGAAAAATATTTGAAATAATTAAAATATATTTATTGAAAACAATTTTGATATTGATAAAATTCGAAAAATTTTAATAAATAATTACAATAATACAAATTTTAGAAACATTTTACATGAGTGAAATTCCAAGGAATAAATTTAGAAAATTGCAACGAGCTCCAGTAGGAAATTAGGAGGTCATTTAAATGGACATGAATAAAATAAATCAATGAAAAATGAATATTCATAACACATATTTTAACGACCACACAATGAGACCACTTCTGTTGTGGCGAATGTTTCCGATATATTTTCCACGTTTTCAATTTCAATTAAAACACCAACCAGAACATTGTGTTGGAGTAAAATATTTGAGTCCTTTACGAGTAGGTATTACTTTTAATGAAGTGTGCGAGAGTGTGAAATATGCATAATAAGTAGTTGAATGTGAAAATAAATATATTTTGTGGACATGTTGATGCTGATGGGAAGGGGGAGAGATTTTGAGAGAAAATAATGTGAATCATTTTTAATTTCTGGTTTATATTTTATTTTTAAGAGATTAAATTCAATTTTAAGAAAGGTCCAAATTAATTTTGATCAAAGGGCGAAATAACTTTAAAAAAAAGGACGAAATTCAGCATAGGACAAAAATCACTCAGACCAAAGAAAGAAATTCACTTTTCTCTCATTCTTGTGGCTTTAATAAAGTGTTTAACGTCGGCCTCAAGGATACGAAACAGATGAAGAACTAAACTCACACCAATAACAACAACATTATAACGAACAATAACAACAATATTATCAAGAACAACAACATTATAAAGAACAACCAACAGCCAGAGATCGCCAATAGCATTAGCAACAGCAGATAATTATGTCTCACCAGAACCAGCACCAGCGTCATCTTGATTAAAGATGGCCAATTGCTTTTGGCATCTTCCGAATTCTGAACCACCCGCCCCCCTCCACCTCAACCACTCTTCTTTGGCGATGGCGGTGGACACAATTTGGAACAGCGGTTAATTCGGTCGGTCGTGTCCCCTGAGGTGAATTAGAACTACATTTCGTTAATGGCGTTTCCCGCCCTGCTCCACTACTTTATCTTCACGGTTCTCTTCTCTCATTCTTCTCGCTGTTCCCTTCTCTCGTTCTCCTCTCTGTTCTCGTCCCTCTTCTGCTTTGCTCTGTTTTTGACCTTCAGTCACTTAGTTGTTCAGGTTCCATCTCTTCACTCTCGTCTCTTGTCTCACTCCTCTCTTCCTTTGCCTCACTCCTCTCTTCCTTTGTCTCACACTCTCTATCTCTTTCGCTCGAAGCACTCATTCATTCACTCACTTCACTTGCTCCCCTTCTGCCCACCTCCCCCTACTTAATCCACTTGCACTTTCGCCCCCCACTTTCATTTTGCATCTCCCTCACTCACATTCACACTGGTGTCTCTTTCTCTCTCTCTCTCTAATCGCCGCGCGTGTCGAAGTTTGGCGGGTTTTTTTGTGGTTCACATTGTTGTTGTTTTTGTTGGTATTGTTGCTTCTGAAGTTATTGTGCTTTTTGTTGTCGATGTTCTTGTTGCTGATATTGTTGTTATTATTGTTGTTGTCCATGTCCGGCTGCTGCTCCATCACTTGACAGCCAATGAACGGTACTTTGTGGCCTCAGAGTAGGATGAAAATATCGCAGGATGGATTGAGTGTTAGTGGGGGGAAAGGGAAGGAAAGATAAAGATATAGGGGGAGTGAGAAAAGTGGGAAGAAGGAGGAGACATAGTGTGAGGAGAGAGAGAGAAGAGAGAGTGAGAAGAGAGAGTGAGAAGAGAGAGTGAGGATAGAGGGGAGAGTGAGGAGAAAAATTAGGGGGAGAAAATACGAGAGAAGGACGAGAGTGGTTTAGTGGAAAAAAAAAGAAGGAAGAGAGATTTTCGTGATTTATACTCGGATAGATTTCATCGAGTGTCAAGCTCTCTCTATCTCCATCTCATTCTCCCTTTCTTCACTCACTCCCTCAGTCTTTCTCCTTCACTCTTTCTCCCTCTTCTTCTCCCTCATTCCCTTTCTCCTCCTCTCTCTTTCCTTCCCATTCTCCCCTCAGCATTCACTTCCGTTGTTATTAAAAAAAGGCCCAGACTAATTTCGATCATTTCATCTCAGACAAAAAAATGAAACCATGAAGAAGAAGAGAGAGACAGAGAGGAAGAGAGTGGGAGATGGATGAAGTGGTCGGCATCAAAACTCAACTCGTGCCATGGATTAATAATGCAGAGTCACACAAACACACACTGTGAAACACACTTACACAGAAATTTCTCTTGCTACTCCTCACAGCCAGATGCCACTTATGGATAGTAAGATATGAAAGCAGCCTGCATAGGAGGAGTAAAAGAGATCAATAGAGAGGGCGAGGGAGAGAGAGTGAGAGAGAGAGATAGATTGAATGAGAAAAAGGGAGATAGAATGAGTCAGAGAAAAAATTATGAGACAGAGGAATGAATTTGGCTTTCACATTTACAGGCTTCGAAACAGATGCATACCAAAAGCAATATGTACATGTGCCTAACTGTAAAAGTGTGTCTGTATGTGTGTGTGACTCCCTCTATCCGTGAATATCTGAGTGTATGTGTGTTTGTGTGAAATGCTGTGATTGTGGTTGGGGCTGCACTTCAGAGCAAAATGCATTCACTTGGCTTCCATCAATAATTCTGAAATTTCACAATCCATCAGCATCGAACCGGAAGTTTGTTCGAGTTCGATGTCAAGGACCTGAGAATCCTTTTGTTCAATCGTAATCCTTTTGTCCTTGTTAGCCGCAATTTTAATTGCAATTGCTACTCTTAGGCCATCGATTGAGTAATCACTTCAACTTGTGGTTGTGGTGAAAAATCTAAAAAATCTTCTGCGGTGAAGGTGTAAAAATGTCCTGTAGTGAAGTGTGGTGAAAGTGAAAAATGTCATGTGGTGAAGGTGAAAAATATCATGTGGTGAATGTGATAAAACTCTTGTGGTGAAATAATATTTTGTGAAGGTGAAAAATCGAAGGTGAAAATTCCTGTGATTAAGGTGAAACATCTCCTGCTGTTATGATGAAAATCGTCTGTGGTGAAGGTGAAAATTCGTCTGGGGGTGAGGGTGAAAAATCGTCTGTGGTGAGGGTTAAAAATTTCCTGTGGTGAAGATGAATTTCCTTGACATAAGAGGATTTGTATTAAAATTTTCACCGCTGTGAATTTCAAACAATTTTTCCCACAAAGCATTTGCAATTTCAATATCGAGAGATTTGCGGATTTCACTGAACTCTTGTGCCACGCCTTCTCCTCCTGCTTCGCCCCTTGTGCTCATTTTCGCCTACAAAATGGCGATTTTCATTTCCGCTGCAGCTGGCGAAATCGTTGTAGTTGTTATTGTTGTTGTTATTGCTGTTGTGATGCGAATCAATATGCGATTGAGAGAATATTTCGGTAGAGTTATTGTTGTTGTTGTTGTTTTTATTGCTGTTATTATTATTGTTTTTGTTGTTTTTATTGTTGTTGTTATTATCGTCATCATTGTCACTATTTTTGTTGCCTATTTCCATTGCTTCTACTATTGTCATACGAAATGCAATTTTGATAAATTGCTTGGTTTAGGTTTAGAGGCCACACACACACAGTCATACTCACACTCATACTCACACACAACTCCATTTCAATAAACAGTCACTCCAATACATTTGCATAGAGACGTTCACGAATTCACTCACACATGCATACACATAGAATCATCGTGTTCCATCGTCACTTACAACAATTCGTCATGCTTTGGCTTAATATTTGCATTTCGAATTCACAAACACAACTAGTTGGCAACGCGTTGCCGCGTTAACAACGTGGGATTATGGAATTTTCGATGTGGTTGTTATAGTTGTTGTTGTTATTTTTTGTTGTTTTTGTTGCAGTGGTGCCTACCACAAAATTGCAAAAACTATTGCAAACCAACGAATTTTCATCAAAAGAATTTTATATGGCTCGACCTTCTAGAGATAGAGAGATCTCTCTCTAACTATACCGTTCTCGCTCTCTCTACTTCTCTCTCTTTTTCTCTATCTCTCTATCTCTCTGCCTCTCTATATTTTTTTCTTTCTTCTCTCACTCTCTCACTCTTTCTCTCACTCTCTCTCTCTCTCTTTCACACTATATGAGATTTTTGTGGTGAAAAAATCTTTCACACTATATGAGAATTTTGGTGAAAATTCGTTTTATCATTCAATGCATAATTCAAGAATGAAATTTCGACTATCGTGAGAGCTAGAAATAGGCGCAGTAACAACAACAATTGGAACAAAAATCCAACAAAAAAAAAAAAACAATATTCAAAAATAACATAAAATTGCAATGAAAATTTCAAAAAATTTACAACAATAATTACAAAAATTTTCCTAAAAAAAATGCAACATCAGGCTCAAAAAAATTCAAAAAATGATTGGGTAAAAATTACAATAAATTTCCAACAAGAGAAATTACAACAAATTCCAAGACAAAAATTACAAACAAAATTTCAACAACAAAATTTGCAAAAAAATTTCCAACAAAAGATTACAAAAAAAGTACAACAACAATTTACACCAACATTTACAAGAATCATTTCCACTGTTCGACTTCTCTCCACAAATTGCATATTCGAATATTTGCATATCCTGCCACCATCACCATGGCCACACGGACAGCTCAGGGATCATGCATGCGTCTCGCAGGATGCAGGATGCAGGATGAAGGGCGAAAGGACACGAAGCGGAAGGCCGACGGGGTTGCCGGATGGGCCTGACAGCGTTGCCGGATGTGTCGTCAACAGACGGCAGGCAGGCAGGCAGGATGTCAATGGAGTAAAAATATCAACAGGATGCAGAATTCATTCCAGGACGACTGGACGCGACAGTTGAGCCGAGGACAGGACTCGGAGCGACGTCAAAGGGCCGGCGTCGACAAACGAAACCGAACGAGCGAGAGCGAGAATGTTGATGAAGAGAGAGAGAGAGATGTATTGGGGGAGGGAGAAAGATGGAGTGGTAGTGGAGGTTGTGATGGAGAAAGAGAGACCACCAGTATAATGGGAAAGTGATGATGGAATCGAGACTAAAAGGATGATGCGTGGAGGGATCGTGGGACACGAAATGAAGGAGAAAGGGGAAGGAAAATGAATCGAAAAGGGAGTGAAAGGTAAGGGAAAAGGGAACGAAAAGGGAGCGGAAAAGGATTGAAGTCCCAGAACACGTGATCACTGACAGAAGGATGAAGAATGAAAAGGCATTCGAAATGAGATGTTGGAAAAGGATGACGAGAGAGAGCGATGTGTGGAAGATGGATGAAGCCTAAAGAACGAGAAAGAAAGTTTTTCTAAAAAAAAAAGTAAATAAATAAAAATATATCTAAATAATTTTAAAAATTTTAATTGATAAAAAATGTAAATATATACATAAATAAAAAAATTATATGAGAAAAACTTTAAAATAAAAAAAAAATTAAAAACAATTTTTAAAAAATACACATGAAGAAATTTAGTTAACGTTTTTTCATCGTTTACTAAATTTTCATAAAATTTTTATTAAAGGTGATTAAAATTAAATATTTAAAACAAATGGAACACAAAAAAATATCTATAAATTTCAATAATTTTGAAAAATTCGAGAAATGTATATCCAGATTTATTGTTTATGTTTTATGAACTATCAATATGAAATGAGAACATACAAATCTGGAAAAATTTCAATAAATTCTCGTTCAATTCTCTCGTGAAAATAAATACTTTCGAAGAAGTTTTCAGTCTAGATTAAAGCGACTTAAAGAAATCGAAATAAAGCAAAATATTGAAATATTGACTAATTCCAAAGAAATATATATTTTCCCCTCCCTCCACCAGCTGAACTTTTCACATTCCTTAATCCGAGTGCTCTTCACGCCACCATTCTCACATCCACAAACATTTCTCCATCTTCAAACCCCAAGGTTATTCGTGGTTTTCCAATTAAATATTTGAGTATTACGCAAGCAACAACAAAAACTTCTATATTAAGTGAAACAACAACAATAAGAACTACAACAAAATATTCCACTACAGATATTCACGAAAACTACGGCAGCAGTTGCAACATCTGCTACCAGCAACTTCTTGAAATACGTAGATGAAAACTTTGTTGAATTACAATTTCATTAGTAATATTGAATTTTGTTATTGTTCGTCTTGAAATTTGTGTTTCTCATTGTTGTTGTTGTTATTATTGATGTTATGATTATTTTTGTTGTTTATTTTTTGTTGTTATTGTTTTTGTTGTTGTTATTATTGTTATTGTTGTTCTTATTCCTATTTTCCATATTGCGAAATTTCATTGCTGCATTGTAATTTTTCCAGTGAAATCCACTTTCAACTAAGACAAAACTTTACATGTGTGTGTAAGAGTTTATATTTGTAAGAGTATGAGTAAAATGTAAGTGTATGAGTAATATCTAAGACTATTTGTGAGTGTAAGTAAATGTGTGTGACTGAGTTTGTCTGAGTTCAAATGAGATTTTCTTATAAAATCAAGTCATGTTATTTTTATTTTAAAAAATTTACATTTATAATATTTAAGGGATCTTCTTGTGATCTCCTTTCTTTTTGGTTTAAACTTTTTTTTATACAACGACAAGAACTAGAACAACAACAACTATAACAATAATAACTTCAACAACAATAACAACTACAACAACAACAAGAACGACCACAACTATAATAAATCCAAAAGTTCCAACTGTAACAAAAAGGGATGCCATCGAAAGGCAAGCAACAACAATAACAATCGTAACAACAACACCAACAACAACAAAAAATGAAGCATCGTCCTGTTGGGTCGTCGTCCTTTCGATGCTGGAGTTTCTCCTCCGGCTGAGAGAGGGAGGGACGAAAGTGGGATAAAAGTTTGCATGGTCAACAGAAAATTGCAGTAGGAACAATGACAGATGCAACAATAACAACATCAGTGATAGCAAAAACAACATCAGTTACAGAAACAACATCAGTTATTACAACACTTCAGTTACAGAAACAACTTCAACCACAGCAACAACATCAGAAACTTAAACAACATCAGTAACATCAACAACAACTGTGGCAATAACAAAAGCAATGGCAATATTTTAAATGTGTTTGCAATGCGCTGGCAGCACCAACAGCTCCCAGGATAAAGTGTCACCCATCCTTTGTTCCTCTTCTGTCTGTCCCTCTCTCTCTGTTCTTCTCTCTGTCTCCCTCTCTGTTCCTTCGTCTATCCCTCTCTCACTCCACCCCACCACTCTCTTCTCCTCCCCTCACATTATCCCAGACAGCATGTAAATTTCTCCACGTTTCTCGAAAAACTTTCGCATTTTTTGTTTCCATTGTTATTTTATTTCCTTCGACTTCGTTATTCACTGTTCTCTTAACCTCAACTCTATCTTGGTTTTTCTGGTTCTCTCTGCTCGTTTATTTCCTTACCTCCGTCTCACTTCGAGTTACTTTTTTACTCCAAGAATCTCTCTTTTTCTTTT
>CM029563.1:2626782-2715409 GCA_017309665.1 Coelopa frigida | reverse complement strand
TTGTTTATTTCCACTTAATTGCGCTTGTTATGCGGCATCTGTTTATTTGTTTTAAACTTATTTGAAATTCAATTTTATACAGATAAAAGGATTCGTCTTCCCTTGGTCCAGGAATACATTCAAAGGCCTTGTTTGATATTTCCACCCCATCGATTATTGACCAGCAAACAAATACATGCATGGACAAGGTAATGTGTTAATATCCTGTGCTCATGATTTGAAACCTATTTAACCAACCAACTCTATCACATCTGATATACAACCAACCACAAAGGTACACAACTTACGGGTCAAGTTGATCGAAGATGTTGACCGTGGCTAATGAAAAGTTTTGTATTAACACTTAATTAATCTTCTGAGAAGGTTGAAATCCAAACAAACACTTACCGTTACCATACAGGTTAATAACGAAGTGTGAAGATGAACATGATAATGATGAACATAATAATGATGAACTTGTTGATAAAGAACATGATTGGGTTAAAATAGAACAAGACTAAGGTGGAGATAAACCATCGTCTACGTCATGTTGGACAAAGTTTTCCTTCGTCTTATGGTGTTTTTCTTCAACGACCTTTGTTTGTCTATTGCTTGTGTGTGTGAAGTTTTACCATCACTTATACATATGAAACCATATGTTGACCAGACGATAGATATCATTTAGTGGAAAGATAAATGGCTTTTAATTAAAAATTCCACCCAAGTGAGCGTTAAATTCCCCGTTAAGTTCATAAATTACATCGCAGAGAAGTTGACAGAGATTACTTGACCGCGAAGATGAATCGATGTGAGGAGGATGGAGGGATTAACTGATAAATGGGGACAAGGGTAATGCAAAATAAAGTTATTTATACAAAATGACAAAAAAAGGATTAAATGATATATGAAAAAATATATATGAAATAAAATATATATTTTGTTCATATATTTTATTCCATAATAATTTTCATTTAATTCATAGGAAACAAAATATATTAAATAAAAAATTAGATAAAAATATATGAAAAAAATTATATGAAAAAAATATATGAATATATGAAATATATGAAAATATATGAAATAAAAAATAACAAAGCAAATATATGAAATAAAATAAATTAAATAAATTTAAAAATAAATTATATAAAGTAAATATATAAAATAAATAAAATAATCGAAGATATTGATTTTTTAAATATTTTTAAAGATTATAAAATTATTCTTTTATCCAAAGGAAAAGTTTAAATTCGCTGGAAAAAATAAACTTCAATGTTTTCTTTTTTCCTCTCTTTGCTCATTCTCATCCTTTATTTATGTAGTAATATTTTATCACAAATAAAAACAATTCACAACAACAACATCGACTTTGTGTGGCCTTGAAAGTTAGCAAAAGATAAAAAAAACTACATGCATAAACCGTTTTTATCCTTGTATTATTTCAGTTTGTGATGAAGCTCTAAACAAACAATTGTATCCGTTTGTTGACAAAAGAAACGGATGGAAAAAATATGACAGAATAACAATGAGAGTATTAAAATAGGTTTTTCTATATTTTTTCCACATTGAGATGATGTTTGAATATGAGATCATAATTGAACAATAAAAAGGTGGAGCTCATTATCCATATTGATTGATGGTTTAAATATTTATCGTTCAAGCAAAAAGTTTTATTTGTCTTTTGAATGATGATTTTTTTTTGTTTGAGGTTTATGTATGAATTTCAATTATCCTGAATATGGAGTTAATTCGAAAGGAATTAATTTACTACTAAAATTATTATGTTCTTGTTCGAAGGAGTTTTTTTTGTATAGAATTGAAATTCTCGGGATCAGATAATTTCATAATTTTATCCGCTTAATTAAAATTAAACCATGTTCTATGAATTTTAATTTTTTGTTCATTTATTTATTATATTAAGCCATATTCGACCAATTAAATCCAAATCCTTGTGTATTAAACTTTATGCCCAATTTTATTATTGATTTTCATATTTAACGCTTATTCGAAGGACTTAAAGTCCTCCAAATCGACATCGAGTTCACCCTAATGGGTGTCTTGGCCTTTTGGGCAACCCGAGACTGATTAAACTAATCAATTTCCTGGACTTTAACATTTCGGTTCACTCCTCTCATTATCCACGCTGTCGACTTCTGACCACCTGCGACGTCGGCAATTAAGGACGACGTTTTTTTCTGCTATTGCTTTTGTTCTTGTATTAGTATGAGGTTGTCAATAACGGTTTTTCGTGTACATTTCCATAATAGGCTAGGGAAACTTTTCTCATTTATTGCAAGAACTATTGTACTTGAATAAAGTGTGGCAAGGAGAAGCCACAGGCAGGGTGAGAGAGAGAGAGAGGGAGAGTAAGAGAACGAAGGGAAGGAAGAGAGACTGAGACAGAGTGAAAGAGAAAGAGACAGACAGACCCATCGACTTGTGCACGTCTCATTGGGGTAGAAATAAATTCATTACTCGCTGATACCGGCAATTTTCCTGGTCAATTATGTGCGGATAACTTTGAGGGGCGAGCATCCATCCAGTCAGCCAGTCATCCACTCAATCTCTCTCTCTCTCACTCACTCACTCACTCACTCACTCAGTCATTCATTCATTGCTCAGTGGGCTGGATCAAAGTGATGAGATTACAATAATAAAAAAAAACAAGAACAACAAGAAAAAACGAACGATGCAAATTAAAACGTCAAAACTTTTGCCCTTCACATCAGATGAATCGAACGAAGGAATGAAGGAAAAATAAGAAGAGTACATGGATGGAGAGAAAGAGAAAGAGAGAAAGAGTGTGAGAAAGGAAGAACAAATGAAGGAAAAGAAATTCAGGACATCTGACTCAGACGAGCGAAAAGACGATAACAACAAAAAATTATTTACGAATTACCGGAAACCGGAAATCAATGAGTCATTTTGCATTGGATTTCTCTCGAATTTGTGCTCAATTAGGATTGTTGTTGTTGTTATTGTTTACAATTTTTGTTGTTGCTATTTTTGCAATTGCCATTCTTATTGTTTACAATTCTTGTTATTTTTTTTTCAATTACTCTTCTTATTGTTTACAATTTCTCCCTTCATTGTTTACACTTATTGTATTATATTTTTTTCTTTCTTTTTACCCTCTTACCCTAGTCTTCTTCTTCTTCTTCTTCCCCTTCGAACAAATCGAATAAAGCTTAAATTGCATTATTTCCCTTGATTTTGTTTAGCAATTGTTCACAAAAGAAAGTTTCACGTAGATAAATTCCAATTAAAACAAAGAATGCGGATTCATTTTCATCACCATCAATCTATCTCGCTCGCTCTATCAAGCTTATCTTGTCTTCCATCCGTCGGAAGAGAAATTGGGAGGCGAATGTAATTGAAACCTCAATTAAAAGAATTATCTGAGACGTTGAGAGCGATAAAAATTTGGAAACAAATTTCTTCCTTTTTGGAGTTGGGGGAAATTGAAATTGGCAACGATAACAACAACAACAACGAGTAACCTTAGACTTCATTGACTTCGAAAAGCATTATTTAAGACAAAGAAAAGTTTCATCGAATTTGAAACTCAATTGAAATTAAATTATAGAGACAAGTAAGCGAAAATAAAAATACAAAATTGTACCTAGATTATAAATTTTAAAATTAAATATATCATTAAAAAAAAAATATTAATCAATAGGACCAAAATGTGATAAAAATATTAAAGAAATATTTTTCCAATATTTATTTTTAATTTTATAACTTTTTTGTTGAATTATAATTTTGTTAAAATATTCTAATTTCTTATATAGTATTTTGTTTAATCAAATTTTTTATTATTTCAATATTTTTCCACTTTCTTGAATAACCAACAATCTCTTTAAATAATAAATATATTTTTTCTTTTTTTTTGTATTGTCTTTTTTCCATTAAATTGTTTGTTATTTTAATTTTTTTTTCTCTTTCTTGCATAACCATTCATTTCATTTAATTTTCATTCATTATTCATTATTTCATTCGTTATTCAATTCCTCCCGAGGCGAACAATTAACTTCCAACTGGAGACAAATGTCTGCAGATGTCCGACAGTTGTCCCGTGGACGCCTGACAGCTGTCGTGAATCTTCATTGAACTAACTCATCATCCTCACATTCTCGTCTTGGTGGATTCATGCGGGCCCCTGTGGTCGAACTCGCTCGTGGTCAGAATCTCAACCTCATACAAATATCCGTGCGTTGACCAGCCTTCTCCATGATCCTCCAATGTCCACTATCATTCTCTTTAGCTCTCTTGTCATCCTCTATCGTCCTCCATCGTCTTCCATCTTCCTACCTCGTCCTTCATCGTCCTCTATCGTCCTCAATTGTCCTCTTCCTCCTTCCTCTTCCTCCATAGTCCTCTATCATCCTCCTTCCCCCCCCTCATCCTTTGTTGTCCATTCGTCATGTGTTGAGTGTCGTCAACGGAGTTCGAGTGTGTCTGGAAAGTTTTATCGGCGAGGCAACTTTTAACGAAACACTTGGCTCCGCTGGCCTCTTGTGGTCATCGGTGTCATTTCTGTCCCTTGGTATAGTTTTTTGCCACTTGGCCTCCTCTTTGTCCCGCGGTCACTCTATTTTCCCTCGGTGTCATTTCTATCCCTCGGGTTCTCTCCAACGGTTTCCTCGGAGTCCTCTCCTTCTCCTCTATTTCTCCTCTCGGTCCCTCGAATCCCTCATTCCTTGTCCTCTGAGTCCTTTCAATTCCTCTGGATCTCTGTCTCTTGTCTCCTATTATTCTCTTCAGTCTCTATTGTGTTTGTTTGTTTGTCTCTTTCTCTCTTCACCTCTTCTCTCTCCATTATTCTCCGTATTCCTCTATTTCCATCACCTCCTGCCCCATCATGACCTCAACTCCCACTCCTGCCCTCCTGTTCGTGCGTGAGTCCAGCATCCATTCATCTATCCTTGGCTTGTTGAGTTCCTTTGTTCGCTCACTCGTACGTTTATATCTACGTATGTCGTTCATAGTACAAACATATCTAGAAGTCCTCGGACATTTAAGCTTCGGTCATGCGGTGGTGTCTCTTTCAACCAGTTTTGGTTCTCCTTGTCCTCGGTTCTTGATTTTCTTCGTCCTTAGTTTTTTTTTACTCAGTTTCCAATTCTTTTCTTACTCGATTTTTAATTCTTTTCTTTTTCGATTTTCAATTCTTTTCTTGCTCGATTTTCAATTTCCTTGTTCCAGTTTTTCATTTTCTTCTTTCTCGGTTTTCAATTCCTCTTTACTTCAATTTTCAATTCCCCTTCCTCGGTTTTCGATTCTTTTCATTCCCGCTTTGTGATTTTCCTTGTCCTCGACCTATTGTTTCTTTATTTCTCTAAACTTTATATTTCCTTTTCATATTTAATGTGCAAAGTTTTATTTTTAATGCCCAACTATCCAATGATTCCTTTACCGTTCATCAAACCCATTATCATCTCTCCTTTAGATTCTTCTGATCATTAGATATTTTCTACACTTCCTTCGATATTTTTTTCTGCACCATAAATTGGCCTGTTTTTTGTTTTCCAAATTTTGATATTTTATTTATGTTTCTAATAAATTTTGATATATTTTTTTATTTTTCCAATTTTTATATTTTATTTTTCATATATTTAATTTTTTTTTCTGGTTTTCATTTTTTATAATTTTTTTTTTACACTTTCACTCCCGTTGTCCTTTTCCACTCGATGGGGTTTGAGCTGTTCATTAGTGTCTAGGCCAAAGGATGGTTGACCACCGATGGCTGTTACTCGAGGAATCCCTGACCGGAAATCTCTAATGGCCATTGACCAAGTGAATGGCTTTGACCAAGATGTGGCTTCCTTCGGTTCCTGCATTTGATGATAGTTGTATTGTGTTCTTATTTTTTGTGCTATTATTTTTGCAGTAAGTGATATTGTTATTGGTGTAAGAGATATTGTTATATTTGTTACTGAAGAGGAAACTTTTTTCTCTTTCTTATTTTATTGTTGTTATTGCAATTATTGTTGCCACTGCACTTATTTTGTTGTTATTGCAATCTTGGTTATTATTTTGTTTTTGCTACTTTAATACAGTTATTGTTGTTTTCTTGTTAATGTTGTTTTTATTATTGTTGTTGCTGTTACTCCTTTTGCTATTACTGATACTGTCGTCGTTATTTTTAAAGAAGTTCAAACAACTGTCATTGTTGGCATCATTGTTGTTGACTTTGTTATTGTTGTTACCATCATTGTTGTTGTTACAATCAACGTTGTTATTGGCCATCCTTGTTGCTCTCATCTTTGTTACTCTCGTTTGCTGCTCATGTGATTTCAATTCGATGCTTGTGTTGCAATGATACTGATCTTGTTGTTGTTTACACTGTTGTTGTTGTTTACACTGTTGTTGTTGTCATCATTGTTGTTGTTATTGTCTTTATTGCTGCTCTCTTCTTTGTATTGTTTTCGTTGGCGACAATTGTTTCCACAGTATTTGAAGACCAATTGTAAGTGTTTTTGTAGTACTTCTTGTTCTTATTACCACCGCTCTCATCATTGTTATTGTTATCATCACATTAACAACGACGATGACGATGGAAATAAGCAACAATCAGAACAACCAAGATGTCAACAATCACAACAACTACAATAGAAGAAGTAGAAGAAAAACCACAAGAAACGAAGAATAAAAAAATAGAAAAAAACAATAAATATAATAACAACGCCCACAATTTTTCTTCAAATGCACTGAAAACAATTATCGTTTCTTTGTTTGGCTTTTTAACGCATTCTTACTTTTTGGTGTAAATGGTTTTAGTTGAAGATGTTGATTAAATCTTCTTCTCTTGTTGTAAACTAAATGAGGGAGTTGATGTTGTTGTTAAGGTTTTTGTTGTTGTCAATGTTGTTGTTGTTGTTTTCATTGTCCTTATTGTTTTCGTCATCATTGTTACTTTTACTTCAATTAAATTCTTTGGAATAGATTTTGTTGATATTTTTTACAATAAAATCCCATAAAAAAGAGAAAGAGAAATTTGGGATTTATCCAAAATTAAATACACCTATTGTTATTTTACACAATGTTCATTGAAAAATATTGCAGCAGCAACAACAACGAAAAGAGGATCAAAATAAGTCTTCTCGGAAAAGTCCTTTGAGGCTGTTCACTGATATCTCTTTCACAGGATTCGAGGTCAAATGTCCGATTTTTCGGAGAAATTTCGGATTTTTGGACAAATAAAAAATAGTCTTTTTTTTTGTGGCAAACAGATGAAAACTGAATTTTTAAAAATAAAATAAAATCACAAAAAAAAAAAAAAATAAAGAAAAGAAGAAAAAACGAAGAAAACGAAGAAAAAAATATGAAAATAATAACAAAAATAATAAAATAACTGATGTTGAATCACAAAATAATAAAATAACTGATGTTAAATCACAAAAATAATGAAAAAAGAAGACGAAATAAAATCACAAAAATAATGACATCAAAAAAAAATGTGGAAACTCTTCTGATAAAAATATATATGCATTAACATTTACAGCAGAAATTAAAATTTATCTCGTTGAAATGAAAGAAATAGAGCGAAACCATAAAAAATATAGCTTAAAATTTATTGAAGTCGAGGCGACTGCGGAGAACGCTTTCGATCTGACCACAAAAGTCATTAACTTGCCCCAGAGAGATATACAGAGGGACAGACAGATGCGGGGGGAAAGACAGAAAATCTCACATATAAACCGAAGGAGAGAATAACAGACAGACATATAGAAAAAGAGAATGATGGAGAGACAGAACGACGGAGAGACAGAACGACGGTCAGACAGACAGAAAGAACGATGGTCAGACAGACAGAAAGCCGGTACGATAGATAGATAAATCTACAGCCAGACCGATATCCAAGAGAGACGCAGACATTAAAATGCAGCTGCTTCCGTTCGCAGACCATTAGGACAACTTTTATGGACATGAGTTGGTATGACTGAGTCTGAGAGTGTGTGTGTGGGAGTGTAAGTCAGTGTGTGTATTTATGTGTGATAACATTATAGAGCTCATTTCTCCCTTAAGTACAGTTTCGATGAAAATTCGCATAAAACTTTGTGATTAATTGGAAAAATTAAAAAAGAATCCGAATGAATCAAAAAACGAAAAACATTAAATGAATTTGAGGTGAAAGAACTCGAGAGTTTCACTCAAATGGGAGAAAGCTTTCGCTCAGGAATTGAGTGAGACTGGAAGAATCTTTGAGTGAAACTGGGAGAAGAATTGAGTGAGTCTGGGAGAGGAATTGTGAATGAGTGAGAAGGTGAAGAAAACTGACGCATGCGAAGAATGTTTTTTGCGATGTTTTGAGAGCCAACGAGAGAGAGAACGAGTTCAACTAGAGCGAGTGAGATTATTGAGTGGAAGAGTAACGAGAGAACGAGTCCAGCGAGAACGAGTGAGAAGGAGAGGGCGAGGGTGGGAAAAGCGAGAGGCCGAGAAAGAGAAAAAGTAACGAGTGCTGCGCCAACCTGTTGCTCCTCGGGCTGTGCGAGCACGCAACAACTCGACCACCGCTCGCTCCAAGGACTTCTTTCTGCATTCAGTTGCCAGGATTACGCAATTGTCCGTGCTGTAGGGTCAGCACGCGCCATCGTAAAAGACTCCAGCAAAACTTAACGATGGTTGAAATTGTGTACTAGAAATTTTCAATTAATAGCTATTTTATAAATGATGACAATTTATTTAATGGTAATAAAATACAAAACGTTTTAAATACGTTAATGTTTTATTTATTGGGAAAATTTATTTATATTTTTATTTGTACTTTTTTTTTAATTTTAATAATTTTTTTTAAAAAAAAATATTTTTTCATTTTTACTTTACAAAAATGTATTTTTAGATTTTTTGAAAATATTTTTTCCCTATGAAATAAATACAAAAAAATTAACAAAAAAAAAAAATATTATTTATTTAATTTTCTTTAGATGTAAAAAATAAGATTTAATAATTTCAAACTATAAAAAATGTATTTCCTTTACGGGAGGAAAATTATAATAAATAAAAACGAAAAAAAAAAATAATAATAATATAAAACATGAAAAGGAGGGGCAAAGTTTATTTCATTTTATTTTATTTCTATTTTTTATAGTTTTCATAGTTTTTTATAGTATTTTTTATAGTTTTTTTTTTATAGAATTTTTTACTGTATTTTTTATTCCATGTAATTTTTCCTCATTTGAAAGGAATTCATTAAAAATATTATTTTGCAAATGAAAGCTCTCAACATCTGAATACTAAACGAAAGCTCGATTGTTTTTGTGAATTTTTGCCATCCATTCAAAACTATGAGAAAGTTTTTAATTAACAATTTGCATTCGAAGTGTATTCAGTACAAAAGCAAAATTCATACCATCAGTGATAAAGAACTAGAGAGAGATAGACAGAGGATGGACAGAGAGATCAGATGAGTGAAATAGAGACAGAAAATGAAATGGGGAAAATTTGAGGGATTTTCCATAATTGTTTTTGGATTTAAGCGGACACAGAACGATGTAATGCGAAGTGTTTTGCAATTTTAATGAATCTCAACAGCAAACAAGAAGCAACAAAAACAACAACGAGTGGCAACAGATAGCGACCAATGCGGCAACAACAAATATTGGTTAAAGCAGCAACAAGAAATAGTGGACAAAGGGGCAACAACAAATATTGGTTAAAGCAGGACCAACAACAACAATAAACAAAGAGGATACGAACTGTTGTTGTTATTGGAATTTGCTATTCGATTTTCGTTTGTCAAAATTAATCACAAATCAAGCGCAACAAGCAAAGAGAAGGAAGAGGAGGGAGGAGAAAGAGAAAGAGGAAAATTTATGAGGAAGAGAAATTAATATAAAGGAAAAGAAGAAAGAGACAGAGCGCCAAGAGAATTGAAAGAAAAGAAATAGATAGAAAGAGAAATATATAGAGCTTCTATTTCTTTTCCTTTGAGTTGAAAGAAAACCTTCTGATAGTGGAAGCTTCTACAAAGGTTAAGTAGTGAATCCATTGAAGCGAACTGAGAATGACATGCATATACATGAAGACATATACAGACATATATATGTATGCAAATATATAAGACACACACATATATAAGACACATAAATATATAGAAGACATATATTAACAAACGATTGAATTGACTACCAGAGGGTCGAAAGTTAAAACCATTTGGGGGAATTTGAAGCTTGGTACAAAGCAGGGAAAGCGATTGACAGACAGAGGTACAGAAACGACTGATAGAATGATAGTGAGACAGACAGAGAGAAAGATAGACATCAGAAAGACCGACAGGTGAACAACAAGTGGACAAAACAGAACGTTGTCCCTTGTCGTTCATGATGAAAAGAAAGACAGACAGAAGGAAGGACAGGGAGAGAAAGGATAGAAGGGACAGAGAGTGAAGAGAGTGAAGGAGAGTGAGGAGAGTGAATAAGATCCACAGGTGAATAGAGAAGAAGAAAAGCTGACATCAGAGCACAGCAGTTGACAGGAGAAAAGACAGGTGGGAAGTCGACTACAGACGATGGACGGACATCAGACAGTTATTTTTAGAACTATGACAAAGAACAAGTGAAAGGTTGGGCAAAGACGATGAGAGAGGGTCAAAAAAGGAAGGGATGATGAGTGCAAAAAGGTATGGATGAAGAATTCAAAGAGGAAGGCAGATGGAAACCCCAAAGTCAAAGAGGAAGGGATGAATATTCGGCAGACTGATTAAATTGATTGACGATTTAGCGAAGAGACAAGTGAAAGATACCATGAATTGAGAGAGTGAGAGAGAGAGAGAGGGTGAGAGAGTGAGACGGAGACAAACCAAAGGAAATATGGAATGAAATTCAGAATCAGTTGGGGTTGGGATTGTAAAAAATTCAACAAAAAATCAACAACTTTATTTGAAGCTTTAAAACCAAAAATCTCTCACACAATCACAAAAACAGACAACAACTCGTAAATATCTCTGTGACAAGTGATTGATGATATCATCGTTGAGCTCATGGTCGACTTCATTATCGCCAACGCTAACGTCATGATCATCAAGAGCGATAACATCGTGGTCATCATTAAGGACGACCTTCATTAGGCAGCAGGACTTCAACGACTCGAACGTTGCACGAGTTGTCGCCTTTGTGAGTGATTATTGATTATATATTAGTTGTGAGTGTATGTGTATGTATATGACTGTGTATATTCGTGTGAATGTATGTTTGTATCGCATTGTATTAACTGTTTGTATTGGTTAAATACAAATGCAAACAAATGATTTAGTTTCACAGCTGTTGCTGACATTGAATTTCGTTAATTAATGTTCGTACCAGCTTTTGTCATTTGTGATTTAATTAATGCGAGAAACGAGAGAATTTCAATGGTTTCCGTGAAGAAGAAAAAGAAATTTGAGGAATAGATTTTTTTTATTTTTTCTGTATTTGAGATAAAAATCACGCATACGCCCCATGAACCAAATGATGAATTAAATTCTTCTCAATGTGAACGTATAGAATTTTTAATGTAATTAAAAAAAAAACTGGAAAATTCAATTAAAAATAAATATAAAATATTAAAATGATCAAATCTTGCATGTGAATAAATTATTTAAAATATTAATGTGGAAAAACTTTTGTAAATTCCAATTCATCAATTTATTATTCCGATCATCTCCACACCTACGTCCAAAAGTTGATGACATGTCGTCAATTTGTCTGCTCGTCGATTTCCACCTCTGCATCAAAAAGGAGCCAAAAACCAATTTTTACGGATAAATTTTTTATATTTTTATTTTTTATTTGAATTCTTTTTATTGGTATTTGTATTTTTTTGTATCAATAAAAACATTGTCGAGTGCTGTTCTTGTTGTTGTTGTTTTTGTTTATGTAAACGTTTTTTTACCCTGATTCAATAAAGGCTTAAAAATGCCGTAAAATCAACTTATTTTCCAATTGAATGCAATTTCAATGGAAATATTACAAAAAATATAAAAAAATATTAAAAAAAGGAAAAGAAACTGAATAAAATCGAAGCAATTATGCCGTGGAGGTTGAAAGCAAAAAATGACCACGTGGCCAGAACGAGCCATAAGAAATGTATTGTTCGAGAAATAATAAAGAATAAAAGAAAATATTATTTGTAAAATTATTATATTAATTTAAAATGTAAGCCGAGTTTTTAAATACAAGTGTAATGAAAATACAAAATAAAAAAGAAAATATGAAAATTTAAATGTAAATAAAAAAAATATATATGTAAGTATAAAAATATAAATGTAAATGAAGTATAAATGTGAAATCAAGTGAATGAGATATTTAAAAAAATATAAAAAAATAAAATTATATATATAAAAAAACTTGTGATATAAAAACATGTAAAAGTACATTTAAAAATAAAAATCTCTGATCCCTAAGAGGATGTTTTTCTTTTCTCGTTACGTAAATCCTTCCCTTTAGATTCGTCCCCACTCTCCGAAGGTCCGCAAATTGCGTTTCGTCCCGTTTCAGGATTTTTTTTACGCAACATTAGAGCCTATTACTAAGGATGCGAACATCCTCGTCGCTCGCCTAGGCCCAATTTAAAAGGTAAATGGAAATGTCTCCAACGTCATTTTGTTCTTGTTTCCGCTCGCCGAGAGGAAACGGAAGGAAAATAATAAAAATGGGCAAAAGTTATGCCGAGAACTTAAAGTGGCAGAAGAAGAAAAATATAAGAAAGGAAAGTAAAAAAAAGGAAGGAAGGAAAATAAAAATAATAAAGGAAAGTAAAAGTCAAGGGGAAAAATAAGGAAGAAGTAAGGATGAATTAAAATAAGAAGAAAAAGTAGGGAAATAAAATTTAAAAAAGAAAGTAAAAATAAAGAAAAAAATAAAGTAGAAACAAAATTTAAAAATGTAAAGTAAAAATCAACGAAGGAAAAAACAAATTCATGTAAAAGTAAAGTAAGAAAAAAAATCAAGTTAAAAGAAAGGAAGGAAAAACAATTGAAAGTTAAAGTAAAGGAAGTAAAAAATAAATACGTGTAAAAATAAAGAATAATACAACTGAGAAGAAGAAAATATAACTAAGAACACACTAAAATAAAAAATAAAAAGTGAGTGAGATGGAAAGTAAAATTTTTGGAGCAGAAACTGTGGTACAACATTTCCGTCAGCTCAGCTCAGACTAGTTGTTGTTGTTCTTGTTACTTATTGTTGTTGGTTTTTGTTGTTACTTATTGTTGTTGGTGTTTTTTTGTTACCTATTGTTTGTAGCATTTGTTCCTGATTCAGTCAGTAGAACAAGTGATTATTGTTGTTGTTGCTGTCATAAAAATGTCTACCGACAGCATGCAACAATAACAATAACAAGGACAACAACAATAACAACGAGAACAACAATAAAAACAATAACTATAAAAACAACAAAAAATATCAAAACAACAAAAGTTAACAAAACAACAACAGCTATCAAGAAAACAAGAATAATAAAAACAAAAAAAAAAATATAAGAACGAAATGCTTTCATAAAAAAGTTCAGCCAAAAGTTCGTCAAACGGAAAACGAGCCAGAGCCGAGACGAAAGATAAAGAGAGAGAGGGAGACAGGAAGAGAGAGAGAGAGATAGTGGGAAGGAGAAAGAAGAAAAACAACGGACTACAACGAAAGGTAAAGAAAGAATGAGAGAGAGAGAGAGATGACAATAAGTTCATAAATAAAAAATGCTGAGCTTTGCTCTGTTGTTTTCTTAGCTGGAAGAAGGAATTGCTTAATCCTTAAAAGTTTCAATGTTTTTTTTGCAGGATGTTGTTTTACTCTAACACAAGCTGTTTTTTTTTGCTGGTATAATTCCTTGTCATGATGTTGTTGTACTTGTTGTTTTTGTTCTTGTCAGCCGACACAACCTCAAGTTGATCCCTCCATGATGATGATGAACCCTTGTCTAAGCTGTGACCCGTGGTAACCTTTCGGCTTTTGTGGCCGTTGCAGTCGCTGCCTCAGCATTTTTTAAGGATGATGGTTTTGGTTGTTGTTGTTGGGGGTTCTTGTTGTTGTTGTTGGAGGTTCTTGATGTTGTTGGAGGTTCTTGTTGTTGTTGGGGGTTCTTGTTGTTGTTGAAGTTCTGGTTTTTATTTGGGTTTTATTTGTTGTTGGAGTTCTAGTTGTTGTCTTTCTTGGAAATTCAGTTATTGTTATAAACACAGATGGATTTTGTTTTCTATTATTATTTTTTATTATATGATTAAATACAGTTCTATCTTTTGTTCCCACTGTCTTTAATTCTATTTATTTTTCTATGGATTTTTTGTGTTTTATATTTATTTTTTTATTAAATACAGTTCTTTCTTTTGTTCTCATAAATAAAGGTTTTATTTCTATTTATTTTCCTTCTTTATCCTCTTTCGGTTTCTAAGGATCGTTTGATTCAATATCAAGGAGAACCAATCGTAAGGATTTTATTTTTGATTTGTTATTTTTGTATTTTGATCCCTATACAACAAAGCCAAAACGAATCCTCGATAGTGGGCAACATTTTGCAGGATATTACAAATTTTCTGAAAATATTTCAATGATGTGGAAGGAAGCTGATTTCGCTTAAGTCGATTTCGCTGCTATTTTTGGCACTGACGGGAAAAATTCTCCCTCCCTCATATCTCTCTCTACCTTTTTCTTACTCTCTCTCTCTCTCACTCTATCTCTCTATCTCTCTCACTCCATATCTCTCTCTATTGCTCATTCTCTCACTCTGCCTCTCAGACTTTTGCTCTTCGTGACCTAGGAGAATTCCTGAAATTCCTGAATTCCTGAAAATACTGAAAGATGAATGGGAATAAAAATGAAGGCGACAGAGACAAAGGAAGTGGTTGAACGGAGAAGGAGAATGAAAGGAAATAAAAAAGACAGAGTAGGAAGAGAAGGTACGAGAGAGAAGGAAAACCCTAAATCACAACAAATGCTATTTTGTGCCTTTCGAAACAAAAAAAAAAAATCAATGGTATCAAAGCAAAAAAATAGAAATAATAAAAATAAATTGTACAAAAAATTACAGAATAAAGAGACATCCAACACCAATGATAATCCCAACAACAACAATGACAATGAAGAGAGACCCAACAACAACAATGATAATAAAGAGAAACCCAACAAAAACAAGAATAATAAAGACAAGTCCAACAAAAATAAGAATAATAAAGACAAATCCACAGCAACAGCAACAAATTCTTTAGAGACGATGACAAATGTTCTCTCGTTTCCCGAGATTTCTGTCTGACTGAGAGACATTTGTCCGCAGAGCGACGAGAACGATGCGAATTTGTCACATCGTCGCCAACAACAGCAACAAACAATGACCTTTGACCGCAAACAAAGACAATAACAAAAATTAAAAAGAAAAAATTTACAAAAAAAAAACAAAAAAAAAAACAAAATACAAAAAAATAGAAGCAAAATATATAAAGAAAAAGATATCAACCAAAAAAAATATCTACCCAAAAAATAAAGAAGTACAAGATGACGAAAAAATACCAAAAAAATAATAATGAGAAAATAAGTAAGTAAAAAATAACAAAATACAAGAAAAACAAAAACATCAGCAAATTCCTTGACTAATTGTATAATTTATTCCAGACGAGTTTTGTCTCCGAGACTTGGGCTCATTTTCTGAACTTTCCCTCCCCTCTCTCTCTCCTCCTCCTCTCCTCTTCATCACGACACGTCTTTGTGGGGAGTTGGATTTAACTATGGCTGAATTGTTGTTCTTGTTCTTCTTTCAACCACGTGATAAATGATGACATTTACAGGGCATTTAAGGAGCAACAACAATCTGAGAAAAAAATCCGAAAAAAATCAAGAACAAAATAACAGTAAAAAACCAACAGTAAAAAAATATTTATAAGAAAAAATTCAATAATCTGAAAATAATAATAAAAAAATAACAATCAAAACCACATAGCGATCAAAACAAAATTCAAAAAAATTAAATAATAACAATATTACAATAAATGATTGATTGCACAAAAGAATAAAACACAAAAATATACGAAGCTTCAATATAAAAAAATAAAATAAAAATGACAAAATTGCACAAATTAAAAAATATAATAAATAAAATTGAACCAATAATGATTATCATTATCAAAAAAAAAACAAAAAAATAATAACGCGGCGCTTAACATTAAAATGTTTCAATAAAATTTAAAAATAACTGAAACGTGACTGAATATTGAAATAAACAATTTCCTTATTAATCGCTTTTATTGATTATTTTCTCGGTGTCTGCGAAATGGAAGAAATAAAAATATTAGAAAAATAGGCAAAAAGAAAAACAAAAGTTAGACTAGAATGTAATAAAAGAAAAATGATAACGAAAAAAAAAACCGTCACAAGAACGATAAAAATATACACAACAAAAACAACAACATTAACCACAACAACAAAAATAATAAAAAATACAACAACAATGATGGAGCATCGTTCGCCAAAACAATCATAAAAATGGCGAACGTACGAATTATTGACAAACTTTCGTTTTTATTGCTCTCTCTCTCTCGCATTTCGCTCCGCATGAGCGATATTTATTTAATTAATTCTTAGAAGAGTGTTTTTCTTTGTTGTTGTTGTTATTGTTGTTGCTCTGGGAAAAAAGTGTCGAAGGTGAAAAGGGTGAAGGGAGGAAAAAAAGTTTATCGGAGCGATTTATTGAACAGTTATAACAGAAGATAGAGAGATATAGTAATAATATTATCGGAATAGTAAAAAAAATTATTTTTAAAAGATTATAAAAAAATAAAGAAACAAATACAAAATTGATACTTAGATGGATTATTATTTTGTTATGGAAAATATTTAACTTTAAAAATTTCTTTAATATTCGATACCTAAAATTTATTTAAGCATATATAAATTATAAAGACAAATTTATTGTTCTTGACACCAGGATTTCTCAGACAAATTATAATCAAATATGCCCCAGGAGTAAAAACAATCTGATATCCTGCCACATCATTCCAAAACTCACGCCAAAAAACTCATTAATCATCGAGTTCATTTCAGTTTAAACTTACAAATCACACCGGAACTTTTTAGACACGGATGTCATGATTTTTTTCCTTATTATCAGTTTGTAAAAACGATTTTCACAAATCACTTTTCAAAAGAAAATTTATTTTTTCTCCTTCCTTTGTCTCAATTCTTCGCAAAGTGCAATAAATTAAACGCATTTTTAAAATTATTTTTGACATGTTTTATTTTCTTTTTCATTTTTATTTTGTCGACTTTTTTATTTTTATTTTCCTTTTTGTTCTTTTATATTTTTCCTCTTTTTTTATTTTACCTATTTTTTTTTACGTTTCTCTTCTTTATTTATTTTCCTCTTTTTTATTTTTATTTTCCTCTATTTTCCGTGAAGGTAATGCAAAAACTTTTCCTCTTTCTATCTCTATCTTTGGTTGTCAGCAGCACTAGGAAACGGCTATAAATACCTACTT
Source organism: Coelopa frigida (assembly GCA_017309665.1). Classification (NCBI taxonomy): domain Eukaryota; kingdom Metazoa; phylum Arthropoda; class Insecta; order Diptera; family Coelopidae; genus Coelopa; species Coelopa frigida. The sequence continues at coordinate 2,697,996 of CM029563.1, read as the reverse complement.
TGTGATGGTGTGTGTACGAGAGAGAGAGGGAGACACACACACACTTTGGAAGGGGGAAAGAGATGGCCATTCAGACGTGAGCTCGTTAGACACCGTCTTGCGGCGAAGTTTCCCGAGGACATGCAATTTGCTCCATTGTCTGTGGCAATAAATTAAATTTCTGTGGACTTCGGCGACAGCGTTTTCTCATTTAATGCTCACCGAAATTCTCAATCGGTGAATTTATCGTCAGACATTTTCTTGGTATTCAACAAATTTTCTTTGAATTTATAAATATTATACTTTTTGGAAAATTTTCAATGTGAGCAAGAGAGAGAGAGAAAACTTTCATCGATTTTAATAGAGTGTGAATCGAGATTCGTGGAGCTGAATATCGAAAATAAGGTGCTGAATTATGTTTGACATCGATATGTAATCGATTTCAATGAGAAAATATCAGCTGAATCAAGTTTGAATTTGCTGAATAAAATTGAGGTTACTGAATTAAATTTGAACTTGCTGAATTAAAATGCATTGGTGTGAATTACAGAAGTTCATTTCTGAATTGTGTGTAACATGGAATATTGAATGATTTTACTAAGAAAACTTCATCTGAATTAATTCGGCTGTGGCTGAATTGGTATGGCATTGAGCTGAATAACTTCTGATGCACTGCTGAATTCACTGCTTACATGGAATATTGTATTATTTTACTGAGAAAAGTTTGGTTGAATTTAATTCGAATTGGTTGAATGGAACTGAACTGGAATTTGGAAAATGAATTGCTGAATTGTGAATGACATGGAATATTAAGCGAATTCCAAGAAAAATCATCAGCTGAATTACGATTGAGCTAGCTGAATTACTGAATTCAAGCTGGATTCCGGATTTTGAACTGAAATTTGTGTTAAAATTTTTAGTAGAAGTAAAATTTAATATAAAACATATTGCTGAATTGCAGTTTATTCAAGGTTTGGAAAATAGGTTTAAAACATTGAAATGTATTATTGTGCTGAATAAATATTTTCAGAGCTGAATTGAAATTTTTTGAACTGAATGATAATTTTTTGAGTTGAATAGAAAAATGCGCTTAGTGAAATAAATAAAAATTTCATAAAAAGCATAAATAAATAACCATGAAAACACTCTGCTGAATAAAGAAAAATTTCCATTAGAGCTCCTGAATTCCAATGTGTACAGAATTTATGAAATAATAATACATTACTTTGAGTAAACTGAGGCGCAATAACAATCAAATTGTCAGAACAATAAAGCAAGAAATTCCAATAAAAATAATCTAAGAAATTCTCACAAAAAAATAAACCAAGAAATTCATATAAAAAATAAACCAAGAAATTCTCATAAAAATAACAAGAAATTCTCCCAAAAAAATAAACAAAAATTTGCTCATAAAAAAAATAAACAAAAACCAATTGAAACGACAAGCAATAAATAAATAATAAACAGTAGAATTGAAGGAATTTAATGAAAAATCTAAGAATATGAAATAATTTGTTACCAGCATGTATTATTAATGAAAACCAATACCATGACAAGTAGAAATTTATCAACACACACATACGCACATACGCACTTATGGACTTGTGCACTTTGTTAACTGTGCAAACAAATTACGGTTCATTATGGTCAACACAATCAACGGCCAAGAAGGACAAAAAAGGACAAGCAGGAATAATGGAGAAAATCGACGAAAGAAAATGAGAATGAGAAGAAAGCAAAGGCGAAGGACGAGAGATGGAAGACGAAGAATTTGAGGAATGAAGTGGAAGAGAAAGAGTGACAAGAAAGAGAGAGGGAGTGGGTAGAGAGAGAGAGAGAGAGGGAGTGGTTGGAGAGAACGAATGAAAGAAAGAGAGGGAAAAAGTAAGCAATCAACCTAATGGCGCTGATGGCGTTTTTTTCGTTACATTTTCTGCATCAGAGAACACACCAACGCACACACACAAACATCAACATGGGTCACCAGTACGCACACAAACACACAACTACATGGACACATAAACTCAAAACCCACACACACAAACACACGATAACATTTTGTATACAAACAAAGAAATCTCCACATATCCTGCAACTAAATAATTTCTTCATCTCTCGCTCTATCTGTGGTGGTAGCTCATGTATTAATGTGTGGGTGTGTGTGTGTATGTGTGTGTAAGTGTGCGTAAAAGGGACAACATAAATTGTGCCTTGAAGAAGAAGATGAAGAAGAAGATGATGAAGCAGTGTGTCCAACGAAGAAGAAGAAGAAGAAAAATCAAAGTGAAACCTGCATAAAAAGCCAAGAAATATGGAGACAAAGTGAAGAAGTTTGAGAATCTGCCAAGATAAAAAAATACCCATTTGTATAGCCAAGAGTGAATGTGTGTGAGTATGCATGTATATGTGTGAGTGTGCGTATATATGTGAGTATGCGTATTTGAGTGAGTGTGCGTTTTTATCCATGTATGTATTGGTGGAAGTCTTTTAAGCTTTCGCCCTTACAATGCAGTTGACAACCACATTAACTTCCCTCTCAAGTGAATCGCTCTTTCTCTCTCTCCCTCTCTCTCCTCTCTCTTCCTACCTACCTCCCTCTCTATCTCTCTTTCTCCCTAAAGTGCTGCCAAGGACACCAACCAACGTCTAGGATCAGCATCAGCAAATCGCCGACCTCGTTTAAAAGAGCAAAAGACATAAAAGAAGAAGAATATTCATCCACCCATACAAAAGGGATTACGCCCACACACAACTTTAACAATATCTTCATAATATAATAGGAGAGAGAGGAAGAGAAAAATTTGTCAATTCAATTTGGTGTTGAAAAATATTCTCGTAATAATTGACTTTAACTAACTTTCTTCGTGTGGATTACTTTGACGAAATTTCTCCTCGGATCATCTCAAAGAGACATTTCTATTTTGATTTATTTTTATTGGCGATGATTTTTACCTTATTATAAATTATTTTCTTCTGAGATAATTTTTGAAGGAGATTTTTAAAATTTCCTCTTTATTACTATCTATTTTTTATCTATTTTTTCTATCTATTTTTTTAGTTTTTCATATTGATGCGTTTTTCAAAAACATTGATTATTTTTATTTTTGTTTTAGATCATATATTTAAAAAAAGACCAAAATTTTATGTTTTGAAATTTTTGTTTATTTTTTTTCAATTTTATTATTTATAATTATTGTAAATTTTATATTTTTTCAATTAAAAATTTATTTTATAATTATTAAAATTAGTTTTTAAAATTCTTCTTGTATAATTTTTTACTAATTCTATTTTTTTTTAAATTATATTGGTTTAAATTAATTTTTTAAATAATTTGAATAATTTTGTAATTTTGTTAATTTTTAAATTACTAAAAAAATATTTTTTATACTTCTCAAATTTTAATTTTAAACATAGATTTTTTAAACTAATTTTGATCATTTCCCAATTTTCGAAAATTTTTCTCTCACCTTCTATTTTTCATTCATTACATTTTCTCTTATATGAACATCAGTAATTTATTTATTAGTAAATTTGTATTTATCATTATTATCTGGTATTTTTTTCCACTTCACTTGTCATAGCCATCAAAATGATAATGAAACACGTGTCTGAAGTCGTCCACCGGATATTTTTCTGTCTGGATTGTCCCGTGATAAAATCTTTCTTTTATATCGCTTTGCTTTCAGTTTCATTATTTTAATTAAATCCACGTTTCTCATGAGTTCAATAATTCATGAATTTTAAAATTGAGTCTGTGCTCGAAGTCATCGCCGATTTCCACTGCATCACATTGTTGTCTACTTCCCATCAACTCGCTGTCTTTCCATCGTTCACTTGATTCTCTTGACTCATCTACTTCTTCATCTTCACCTCTTCATCTTCTCCTCTTCACCTTCTCCTCTCTTCATCACCACCTCCTCAGCATCATCATGTTTGGATCTTCAGTTCTTCGTCGTAAATCACTCCCGAAATACTTCTGTCCCTGTCTCTTCCTTCCTGTCTGGCTCACGCTTCCTTTTGGTCTCTCTCACTCCTCCTTTCTATCTCTCTCACTCCTCTTTGCCGTCTCTCTCTCCTTCTCTTCCCATCTGTCACTCTCTTTGGATCTCATCACACTCGGGTCATGGCATCACGTGTGATATCATCAGCTGACGGTGATGATGATGCTGTGTTACTTTTGTAATCTTGATATCATTGTTGTTGTCTTCATTATTGTTATTGTTGCAGAATAAGTTGATATCCTTGATTGTATCAGTAGTAGTAGTTGTTGTTGTTGTTGTTGATACAATCGAATGATTTCAGTTCTGGTTGATGCTTCCGTTATTGTTGTAGTAGATTTCATTTTTTGTTTTCTTAGGTTTCTTTGATGTTTCTGTAGATTAGAGAACAACAACAATTCTTGTTGTTTTTTTCTCATCTATTGATTTTCAAAACATTACGAAATGTGAAAGAAAATAAATTCCGATTAGCAACTGAAACAGGATCAAAGTGTTCGAGTTTTACAACAAAATCAAGTAGAAAAATACAGACAGGTTAAGAAGAGGAAGACAAAGAGCAGAAATAATATATCGAAAATACTGAATTTCCTGAAGAACTGTCAGGAGGCAACAACAGCAACAACAGGAGGCAACAATAAGAAGACCAGGAAGCAACAACAACAATGAGAAACAACAACAATCATGAAGCTGAATCAGAATGATTGATACCATGGAATGAAGTTTTGACAGAGCTTCGAAATGGCGATGGAAAGGCTTACAATGATGATGGTAATTATCGTCCTCTACGATGATGATGATGTTGATTTAGAAAACGATTTTTATGTTCATGATGAAGATTTTGGTGTGAACGAAGGTGAATTTGGATATTGAAAGTAATGAAATTGCACTCAAGAAAGATATGGAGGCTTCTATGAAGATAATGAGGATGATGAAAGAAAATGTTAAGGATTGAAGATGATAATTGAAGTTTTGGATACTAAATTTGGATACCATTTGGATCAAAGCTATTGAATGTAATAAGATTTATGGTTTATGATAATTATTAAGTAGTAATTATTGTACCAATAAACAATAATTAGTAATGATTGCAGCACTTATGAAAAGCAGGCAATAATTTAGTCTCCAATGAAAATCAGTCGTCTATTTAAAATCGGTTATCTACTTATAATCAGTTAAATCTAATTATATTCAGTTAAATCAAATTATAATCACTAAAATCGAATTCTAGTCAGTTAAATTTAATTATAGTCAGCTATCTAATTGTAGTCAGCTATCAAATTAAAATCAGTTATCTAATTAAAATTAGCTATATATTTAAAATCAGTTATCTAATTAAAATTAGCTATATAATTAATATCAGCTGTCTAATTTTAATAAGGGAAATATGCAAAGAATATTCTTCTACTTCTATTCTCAAAATCCCTTCGCTCTAGATTCCACATCTCAGAACTCATTCTCTCTCAATTCCTTCTCTCTCCGAACGCCTTCTCTGTGACAATCCCTTCTCTCTCACAACCCCCCGTCTCTCTGTAATATTTCTCCTCAAGACCCCAACTTTCGGAGAATCCCTAATTAGCGATTCCTTTTACCACACTGATATCGATCTCCCCATGAAATTCAGTTATTTTCACTCCCACTCGTATTCCTCTTCTCTCATTATTCTTATTTCTCTTACTATCCTTGAGTACTGCTCACTTCCTCTCCTCCACCCTCTCCTCAAGGTCCTCGTCATGTTTTCGTCCCCGAAAATGAAAACTACTGCAGCTACTACTTTTTTTAATAAAACACTCCCACTTTGGTGTCCTTCGGTGTCTTTCGTTTCATTGGCATCGTTTTAATTCATTTAGTTTTTTTCCGTTTACCACGAACTCTTTTGGTATTTTTCCTCTATATCTCTTCTCTTTCTCTTGGACGTTTCTTCTCTCTCTCTCTCTCCTTTCTCTCTTCGCTATCTCTGTCATTTTTCCCTCCTCTTTTGGTGAAATGAAAGTGGCATCTAATTAACTTAAGCTGTCGCGTTTCACCGAAGCCGGGAGCTCCTCCATCTCCATCTCCACCTCCTCCCAATTTCTTTTTGTTTCTTTTTGTTTATCATCCATGGACAAGTGTTGCAGACACACCTCACCTCACTTTACCTCAACCCATCCTCCTTCATTCGTCTCTTCTCCTCATGGTTCTTAATATTTTTAATTGAATTTATTTATGAATTTTTAAAAGTTTCCACCACGAGACACGATTCACGAGTCATCGCAGGAGGCAAAGGACAAAGGTTCAAGAGGTTTTTTTTTCGAGGAAGGGAGGGACTGTTGAAGAGAGAGAGGGACTTTTTAAGAAAGAGAGATAGATAGATATCCTTTTTGAGCAAGGGAAAGAGAGATAATTTTGAGGCGAAAAATAATTTTTTTCATGGTTTTGAACCCTTATGATTCGGTTCGCCGGTTAATTTATGTTAAGTGAACGAGCATCTGTTTTTATTCGGTTGAAGGAAACCTCATTAGCCATGGTATTTGAGGTCAATGTCGTTCATCCTCATTTATCTTCTCTCTCATTCCTTTCCATCGTGTTGTTGTTCATGTGATTTTTTGTTCCACAGATTTTTTGTTTCCATGATGTTGTTGTTTCCATGATTTTGTTGTTACCATGATTTTGTTGTTTCCATGATTTTGTTGTTTCCATGATTTTGTTGTTTCCATGATTTTGTTGTTTCCATGATTTTGTTGTTTCCATGATTTTATTGTCCCTCTGATTTCATTGTCCATCGAATGTTGTTGTCCTCCTGTTGTTGTTGTTGTTCTTGTCCTCCTAATGTTTTTGTCTCCTTGGTTTTATTGTCCTTTCTGTATTTTCGTTATCCTTGACTACCTTCGTCAATCTCTCTTTCTCTTCTCTGCTTCTCTTCTCTTCTCCTCTCTATGGGAAGAATATTTTGAGAGTTCTTCGAATTCCAATAAATAATCAGAGATTCCATGGACGACGAACTCATACATAAACAATGAGACACAAATTGCTGGCAAATATAGAAGGAAGTAGTAGTAGTTGTGTAAGTGAGAGAGTGATTGTGTGAGTGAGGGTGTGATTGTGTGAGTGAGTGAGTGATTGTGTGAGTGATGCAGTGATTGTGAAAGAGAGATATAGTAATTGTGTAAAAGAGATAGTGATTCGTTTAAGTGAGAGAATGTGTGAGTAAAAGTGAGTGAGTGTGTGCGTAAAAGTGTGTTTGTGTGGATGAGTGAACAAGTCGATGAGAGAGAAAAATAGAAAATCCTCTAAATAATTCAGTTAAAATTGCAACGAACAAAATTCAATGCAACATTTTCTCGACCTTCATCCATTGTTAAGGACAGACGAGGTTAGAAGAAAGAATGAGAGAGATGGATGATAGAGTGAGTGGGAGAAAAAGCGAGAGAAGGTCAAAAAATCAATTCCAATCAAAAGAAATTTTCAATTGAATTTCATCGTCCTGTTGTCCACTTCCTGTCATTGAGTTTCCGATGAAATTCAGTTTTTGAAGAGGTCGAAGCGAAATTTTGCCAGCCTCAAAAATAAAAGCCCTCCAACGCAGCAGGGAGCGGCACGTGTGTGAACGAATTTCAGATGAAGAGAGAGAGGAGAGAAAAGGGAGAGAGAGAAGAGAAAAGGGAGAGAGAGGCATAGAAATCATATGAGGCAGAGTGGAATAGCGAGTGAATGTCGTGGTGTGTTGTGTTCGAGGTTCAGCTCCAGCTTGTCATCCACATCCGGCGGCCATCAAAAGTCATCAATGGGACTCGAAATGATGGTCAAGCAAATGGCCAATGGTCGATGCGAGTGGCTCGAAGCCATCGTCGTTTCAGCCTCATCATCGTTCTTTACTCTTTTCTCCTTATAGTCCTTTCGTCCTCATCGTAACCTCTTCTTCCCTCATCATCGTTCTCTCCTCTTTCCTCCTCATCGTTCTGTTCTCTTCCCTCTTCACTTTCATATCAAACAAATACTTTCAAAAGTCCTGCCCAGTGAATCCAGCGAACCTGCGGCTCTTTTTAAGTCGAGCCTCGTTTTATCGCTTTCTCTACTTGATTTCTCTTCATGCTCTCCCTCTCTACTTAATCCCTCTCCACTTCATCTCTCTCTACTCTATCTCTCTTCATTCCATCTCTTTCTCCCGTCGAAGAACATTTCACTATCTTTCCTCATCATCAATTTCCTTCCTCCAATATCCTGATTTTGAATTTCGAAAATATATTCCTACTATTTAATTAATATTCCGATCGAAAAATACGTTTTAATGAAGATTGGGATGGATGAACTTCCTTTCTTCTGTCTCTTTCTCCTCTATCTATCTATCTATCTTTTTCTCTCTCCCTCCCACTTCCGCCTCAGTCTTTTCATGCTCACATCCGGAATGAGTTTGAATTTGGTTACAAATAAAGCGGTTTCCTCGTGCTTTGACCACACGGTTCTATTGCTTTTGACCATGGCAACAGCTCAATAGTAGATATATACATAGATAGGATGGCTACGATGGATAACGAAATTGTGCTATTGAAATTGAGCTATTTGTCTCTTAGATAGATAGAAAGATAGATAGGAGGATGGACAGACATCATTATTGAAAAGTTCTCTTTATAGGACTTCGATTCAATTGATTGAGATTCATTTCGATTTTTTTCATTGTGGCTCTAGAGTTTGTTGAATATATTTTTGTTGTAATGGTTTATGTGATTTTTGTTGTTATTGATATTGTTGAACTATTGTTGTTGTTGTAACAGTTACCTTAATTACTGTTGTTGCCATTACTTTTATTTCTCCTCTGTTGAAGCTCCAACCAAACGGAAGTCAATACGACCGGAAACTGACCAAGGGCACAAATGGGAAAAGAACAATAATAAAAAACAACAACAACAATAAACAACAACAACGACAATAAAAAAGATACAACAAAAAAAAAACAACTGGCTATTTGTACCATATTAAAATGAAAAAAAATAAAAAAAAACAACGACAATTAAACAAAAATAAAATAAAAATAAAATGGAAAAATTTTCATTGAAATTAAACCTTCGGAAACTTGGATCCGAATTGCGATCGAATTTAATGACCTCGGTTTTTTGTTGTTGTTGTTGTGGTCACCGGGCGAGAAGAAGAAGAAGTTTCCCTGGTCATCAACAGGAAATTTCAATGGATCTAGGGGGGAGAAAAAGTTTTTATCCAAGATCGTAGGAGGATGAAATAGTTGATGAGTTTGGGAAGATAATCTAGATCGAAGGGAGAGATGGAGAAACAATGGGAGAAAAGTAGAGAGAGACAGACTGAGAGATAACGAGCGAAAAAAAAGGAGACATCGATGTTAGGTGAAAACGAGTTCGCGATTTAAAGCAGTGATTTAAGATTCAAAGAGAAAATAAAACTCATACCAAAAATTCTCATGAAGCTAAGAAAATGAAACAAGAGAGAAGAGAGGTAGAGAGAGAGAGAAAGAAAAAAGAAAAATTCTTGGAGTAAAAAAGTAACTCGAAGTGAGACGGAGGAAATAAACGAGCAGAGAGAACCAGAAAAACCAAGATAGAGTTGAGGTTAAGAGAACAGTGAATAACGAAGTCGAAGCAAATAAAATAACAATGGAAACAAAAAATGCGAAAGTTTTTCGAGAAACGTGGAGAAATTTACATGCTGTCTGAGATAATGTGAAGGAAGGAGAAGAGAGTGGGGGGTGGTAAATTTGGATACCATTTGGATCAAAGCTATTGAATGTAATAAGATTTATGGTTTATGATAATTATTAAGTAGTAATTATTGTACCAATAAACAATAATTAGTAATGATTGCAGCACTTATGAAAAGCAGGCAATAATTTAGTCTCCAATGAAAATCAGTCGTCTATTTAAAATCGGTTATCTACTTATAATCAGTTAAATCTAATTATATTCAGTTAAATCAAATTATAATCACTAAAATCGAATTCTAGTCAGTTAAATTTAATTATAGTCAGCTATCTAATTGTAGTCAGCTATCAAATTAAAATCAGTTATCTAATTAAAATTAGCTATATATTTAAAATCAGTTATCTAATTAAAATTAGCTATATAATTAATATCAGCTGTCTAATTTTAATAAGGGAAATATGCAAAGAATATTCTTCTACTTCTATTCTCAAAATCCCTTCGCTCTAGATTCCACATCTCAGAACTCATTCTCTCTCAATTCCTTCTCTCTCCGAACGCCTTCTCTGTGACAATCCCTTCTCTCTCACAACCCCCCGTCTCTCTGTAATATTTCTCTCAAGACCCCAACTTTCGGAGAATCCCTAATTAGCGATTCCTTTTACCACACTGATATCGATCTCCCCATGAAATTCAGTTATTTTCACTCCCACTCGTATTCCTCTTCTCTCATTATTCTTATTTCTCTTACTATCCTTGAGTACTGCTCACTTCCTCTCCTCCACCCTCTCCTCAAGGTCCTCGTCATGTTTTCGTCCCCGAAAATGAAAACTACTGCAGCTACTACTTTTTTTAATAAAACACTCCCACTTTGGTGTCCTTCGGTGTCTTTCGTTTCATTGGCATCGTTTTAATTCATTTAGTTTTTTTCCGTTTACCACGAACTCTTTTGGTATTTTTCCTCTATATCTCTTCTCTTTCTCTTGGACTTTTCTCCCTTTTCTTCCCTCTCTCTGTCCGCGTTTTTCGCTATCTCTGTCATTTTTCCCTACTCTTTTGGTGAAATGGAAGTGGCATCTAATTAACTTAAGCTGTCGCGTTTCACCGAAGCCGGGAGCTCCTCCATCTCCACCTCCTCCCAATTTCTTTTTGTTTCTTTTTGTTTATCATCCATGGACAAGTGTCGCAGACACACCTCACCTCACTTTACCTCATCCCATCCTTCTTCCTTCGTCTCTTCTCCTCATGGTTCTTAATATTTTTAATTGAATTTATTTATGAATTTTTAAAAGTTTCCACCACAAGACACGATTCACGAGTCATCGCAGGAGGCAAAGGACAAAGGTTCAAGAGGTTTTTTTTTCGAGGAAGGGAGGGACTGTTGAAGAGAGAGAGGGACTTTTTAAGAAAGAGAGACAGATAGATATCCTTTTTGAGCAAGGGAAAGAGAGATAATTTTGAGGCGAAAAATATTTTTTTTCATGGTTTTGAACCCTTATGATTCGGTTCGCCGGTTAATTTATGTTAAGTGAACGAGCATCTGTTTTTATTCGGTTGAAGGAAACCTCATTAGCCATGGTATTTGAGGTCAATGTCGTTCATCCTCATTTATCTTCTCTCTCATTCCTTTCCATCGTGTTGTTGTTCATGTGATTTTTTTGTTCCACAGATTTTTTGTTTCCATGATGTTGTTGTTTCCATGATTTTGTTGTTACCATGATTTTGTTGTTTCCATGATTTTGTTGTTTCCATGATTTTGTTGTTTCCATGATTTTGTTGTTTCCATGATTTTGTTGTTTCCATGATTTTATTGTCCCTCTGATTTCATTGTCCATCGAATGTTGTTGTCCTCCTGTTGTTGTTGTTGTTCTTGTCCTCCTAATGTTTTTGTCTCCTTGGTTTTATTGTCCTTTCTGTATTTTCGTTATCCTTGACTACCTTCGTCAATCTCTCTTTCTCTTCTCTGCTTCTCTTCTCTTCTCCTCTCTATGGGAAGAATATTTTGAGAGTTCTTCGAATTCCAATAAATAATCAGAGATTCCATGGACGACGAACTCATACATAAACAATGAGACACAAATTGCTGGCAAATATAGAAGGAAGTAGTAGTAGTTGTGTAAGTGAGAGAGTGATTGTGTGAGTGAGGGTGTGATTGTGTGAGTGAGTGAGTGATTGTGTGAGTGATGCAGTGATTGTGAAAGAGAGATATAGTAATTGTGTAAAAGAGATAGTGATTCGTTTAAGTGAGAGAATGTGTGAGTAAAAGTGAGTGAGTGTGTGCGTAAAAGTGTGTTTGTGTGGATGAGTGAACAAGTCGATGAGAGAGAAAAATAGAAAATCCTCTAAATAATTCAGTTAAAATTGCAACGAACAAAATTCAATGCAACATTTTCTCGACCTTCATCCATTGTTAAGGACAGACGAGGTTAGAAGAAAGAATGAGAGAGATGGATGATAGAGTGAGTGGGAGAAAAAGCGAGAGAAGGTCAAAAAATCAATTCCAATCAAAAGAAATTTTCAATTGAATTTCATCGTCCTGTTGTCCACTTCCTGTCATTGAGTTTCCGATGAAATTCAGTTTTTGAAGAGGTCGAAGCGAAAATTTTGCCAGCCTCAAAAATAAAAGCCCTCCAACGCAGCAGGGAGCGGCACGTGTGTGAACGAATTTCAGATGAAGAGAGAGAGGAGAGAAAAGGGAGAGAGAGAAGAGAAAAGGGAGAGAGAGGCATAGAAATCATATGAGGCAGAGTGGAATAGCGAGTGAATGTCGTGGTGTGTTGTGTTCGAGGTTCAGCTCCAGCTTGTCATCCACATCCGGCGGCCATCAAAAGTCATCAATGGGACTCGAAATGATGGTCAAGCAAATGGCCAATGGTCGATGCGAGTGGCTCGAAGCCATCGTCGTTTCAGCCTCATCATCGTTCTTTACTCTTTTCTCCTTATAGTCCTTTCGTCCTCATCGTAACCTCTTCTTCCCTCATCATCGTTCTCTCCTCTTTCCTCCTCATCGTTCTGTTCTCTTCCCTCTTCACTTTCATATCAAACAAATACTTTCAAAAGTCCTGCCCAGTGAATCCAGCGAACCTGCGGCTCTTTTTAAGTCGAGCCTCGTTTTATCGCTTTCTCTACTTGATTTCTCTTCATGCTCTCCCTCTCTACTTAATCCCTCTCCACTTCATCTCTCTCTACTCTATCTCTCTTCATTCCATCTCTTTCTCCCGTCGAAGAACATTTCACTATCTTTCCTCATCATCAATTTCCTCTTATATCCTGATTTTGAATTTCGAAAATATATTCCTACTATTTAATTAACATTCCGATCGAAAAATACGTTTTAATGAAGATTGGGATGGATGAACTTCCTTTCTTCTGTCTCTTTCTCCTCTATCTATCTATCTATCTATCTTTTTCTCTCTCTCTCTCTCCCTCCCACTTCCGCCTCAGTCTTTTCATGCTCACATCCGGAATGAGTTTGAATTTGGTTACAAATAAAGCGGTTTCCTCGTGCTTTGACCACACGGTTCTATTGCTTTTGACCATGGCAACAGCTCAAAAGTAGATATATACATAGATAGGATGACTACGATGGATAACGAAATTGTGCTATTGAAATTGAGCTATTTGTCTCTTAGATAGATAGAAAGATAGATAGGAGGATGGACAGACAGACAGACATCATTATTGAAAAGTTCTCTTTATAGGACTTCGATTCAATTGATTGAGATTCATTTCGATTTTTTTCATTGTGGCTCTAGAGATTGTTGAATATATTTTTGTTGTAATGGTTTTTGTGATTTTTGTTGTTATTGATATTGTTGAACTATTGTTGTTGTTGTAACAGTTACCTTAATTACTGTTGTTGCCATTACTTTTATTTCTCCTCTGTTGAAGCTCCAACCAAACGGAAGTCAATACGACCGGAAACTGACCAAGGGCACAAATGGGAAAAGAACAATAATAAAAAACAACAACAACAATAAACAACAACAACGACAATAAAAAAGATACAACAAAAAAAAAACATTTGGCTATTTGTACCATATTAAAATGAAAAAAAAAACAACGACAATTAAACAAAAATAAAATAAAAATAAAATGGAAAAATTTTCATTGAAATTAAACCTTCGGAAACTTGGATCCGAATTGCGATCGAATTTAATGACCTCGGTTTTTTGTTGTTGTTGTTGTGGTCACCGGGCGAGAAGAAGAAGAAGTTTCCCTGGTCATCAACAGGAAATTTCAATGGATCTAGGGGGGAGAAAAAGTTTTTATCCAAGATCGTAGGAGGATGAAATAGTTGATGAGTTTGGGAAGATAATCTAGATCGAAGGGAGAGATGGAGAAACAATGGGAGAAAAGTAGAGAGAGACAGACTGAGACAAAAATAGACAGAGAGAGAATAACAAATATATTGAGAGATAACGAGCGAAAAAAAAGGAGACATCGATGTTAGGTGAAAACGAGTTCGCGATTTAAAGCAGTGATTTAAGATTCAAAGAGAAAATAAAACTCATACCAAAAATTCTCATGAAGCTAAGAAAATGAAACAAGAGAGAAGAGAGGTAGAGAGAGAGAGAAAGAAAAAAGAAAAATTCTTGGAGTAAAAAAGTAACTCGAAGTGAGACGGAGGAAATAAACGAGCAGAGAGAACCAGAAAAACCAAGATAGAGTTGAGGTTAAGAGAACAGTGAATAACGAAGTCGAAGCAAATAAAATAACAATGGAAACAAAAAATGCGAAAGTTTTTCGAGAAACGTGGAGAAATTTACATGCTGTCTGAGATAATGTGAAGGAAGGAGAAGAGAGTGGTGGGGTGGAGTGAGAGAGGGATAGACGAAGGAACAGAGAGGGAGACAGAGAGAAGAACAGAGAGAGAGGGACAGACAGAAGAGGAACAAAGGATGGGTGACACTTTATCCTGGGAGCTGTTGGTGCTGCCAGCGCATTGCAAACACATTTAAAATATTGCCATTGCTTTTGTTATTGCCACAGTTGTTGTTGATGTTACTGATGTTGTTTAAGTTTCTGATGTTGTTGCTGTGGTTGAAGTTGTTTCTGTAACTGATGTTGTTTTTGCTATCACTGATGTTGTTATTGTTGCATCTGTCATTGTTCCTACTGCAATTTTCTGTTGACCATGCAAACTTTTATCCCACTTTCGTCCCTCCCTCTCTCAGCCGGAGGAGAAACTCCAGCATCGAAAGGACGACGACCCAACAGGACGATGCTTCATTTTTTTGTTGTTGCTTGCCTTTCGATGGCATCCTTTTTTGTTACAGTTGGAACTTTTGGATTTATTATAGTTGTGGTTGTTCTTGTTGTTGTTGTAGTTGTTATTGTTGTTGAAGTTATTATTGTTATAGTTGTTGTTGTTCTAGTTCTTGTCGTTGTATAAAAAAAAGTTTAAAACAAAAAGAAAGGAGATCACAAGAAGATCCCTTAAATATTATAAATGTAAATTTTATAAAACAAAAATAACATGACTTGATTTTATAAGAAAATCTCATTTGAACTCAGACAAACTCAGTCACACACATTTACTTACACAAATACTTTTAGATATTACTCATACTCTTACATTTTACTCATACTCTTACAAATATAAACTCTTACACACACATGTAAAGTTTTGTCTTAGTTGAAAGTGGATTTCACAGGAAAAATTACAATGCAGCAATGAAATGCATGAAATTTCGCAATATGGAAAATAGGAATAAGAACAACAATAACAATAATAACAACAACAAAAACAATAACAACAAAAAGAATAAACAACAAAAATAATCATAACATCAATAATAACAACAACAACAATGAGAAACACAAATTTCAAGACGAACAATAACAAAATTCAATATTACTAATGAAATTGTAATTCAACAAAGTTTTCATCTACGTATTTCAAGAAGTTGCTGGTAGCAGATGTTGCAACTGCTGCCGTAGTTTTCGTGAATATCTGTAGTGGAATATTTTGTTGTAGTTCTTATTGTTGTTGTTTCACTTAATATAGAAGTTTTTGTTGTTGCTTGCGTAATACTCAAATATTTAATTGGAAAACCACGAATAACCTTGGGGTTTGAAGATGGAGAAATGTTTGTGGATGTGAGAATGGCGTGAAGAGCACTCGGATTAAGGAATGTGAAAAGTTCAGCTGGTGGAGGGAGGGGAAAATATATATTTCTTTGGAATTAGTCAATATTTCAATATTTTGCTTTATTTCGATTTCTTTAAGTCGCTTTAATCTAGACTGAAAACTTCTTCGAAAGTATTTATTTTCACGAGAGAATTGAACGAGAATTTATTGAAATTTTTCCAGATTTGTATGTTCTCATTTCATATTGATAGTTCATAAAACATAAACAATAAATCTGGATATACATTTCTCGAATTTTTCAAAATTATTGAAATTTATAGATATTTTTTTGTGTTCCATTTGTTTTAAATATTTAATTTTAATCACCTTTAATAAAAATTTTATGAAAATTTAGTAAACGATGAAAAAACGTTAACTAAATTTCTTCATGTGTATTTTTTAAAAATTGTTTTTAATTTTTTTTTTTATTTTAAAGTTTTTCTCATATAATTTTTTTATTTATGTATATATATTACATTTTTTTATCAATTAAAATTTTTAAAATTATTTAGATATATTTTTATTTATTTACTTTTTTTTTCTAGAAAAACTTTCTTTCTCGTTCTTTAGGCTTCATCCATCTTCCACACATCGCACTCTCTCCGTCATCCTTTTCCAACATCTCATTTCGAATGCCTTTTCATTCTTCATCCTTCTGTCAGTGATCACGTGTTCTGGGACTTCAATCCTTTTCCGCTCCCTTTTCGTTCCCTTTTCCCTTACCTTTCACTCCCTTTTCGATTCATTTTCCTTCCCCTTTCTCCTTCATTTCGTGTCCCACGATCCCTCTACGCATCATCCTTTTAGTCTCGATTCCATCATCACTTTCCCATTATACTGGTGGTCTCTCTTTCTCCATCACAACCTCCACTACCACTCCATCTTTCTCCCTCCCCCAATACATCTCTCTCTCTCTCTTCATCAACATTCTCGCTCTCGCTCGTTCGGTTTCGTTTGTCGACGCCGGCCCTTTGACGTCGCTCCGAGTCCTGTCCTCGGCTCAACTGTCGCGTCCAGTCGTCCTGGAATGAATTCTGCATCCTGTTGATATTTTTACTCCATTGACATCCTGCCTGCCTGCCTGCCTGCCTGCCGTCTGTTGACGACACATCCGGCAACGCTGTCAGGCCCATCCGGCAACCCCGTCGGCCTTCCGCTTCGTGTCCTTTCGCCCTTCATCCTGCATCCTGCATCCTGCGAGACGCATGCATGATCCCTGAGCTGTCCCGTGTGGCCATGGTGATGGTGGCAGGATATGCAAATATTCGAATATGCAATTTGTGGAGAGAAGTCGAACAGTGGAAATGATTCTTGTAAATGTTGGTTGTTGTTGTAAATTTTTTTGTAATTTTCAATGCAATTTTTATTGTTATTTTTGAAGATTTTTTTTTTTTTTTTTTTTGTTGGATTTTTTGTTCCAATTGTTGTTGTTACTGCGCCTATTTCTAGCTCTCACGATAGTCGAAATTTCATTCTTGAATTATGCATTGAATGATAAAACGAATTTTTCACCACAAAAATTCTCATATAGTGTGAAAGAGAGAGAGAGAGTGAGAGAAAGAGTGAGAGAGTGAGAGAAGAAGAGAAAAAAATATAGAGAGGCAGAGAGATAGAGAGATAGAGAAAAAGAGAGAGAAGTAGAGAGAGAGCGAGAACGGTATAGTTAGAGAGAGATCTCTCTATCTCTAGAAGGTCGAGCCATATAAAATTCTTTTGATGAAAATTCGTTGGTTTGCAATAGTTTTGTGCAATTTTGTGGTAGGCACCACTG
Source organism: Coelopa frigida (assembly GCA_017309665.1). NCBI lineage: Eukaryota > Metazoa > Arthropoda > Insecta > Diptera > Coelopidae > Coelopa > Coelopa frigida. The sequence continues at coordinate 2,680,476 of CM029563.1, read as the reverse complement.
CAACAAAAACAACAAAAAATAGCAACAACAACTATAACAACCACATCGAAAATTCCATAATCCCACGTTGTTAACGCGGCAACGCGTTGCCAACTAGTTGTGTTTGTGAATTCGAAATGCAAATATTAAGCCAAAGCATGACGAATTGTTGTAAGTGACGATGGAACACGATGATTCTATGTGTATGCATGTGTGAGTGAATTCGTGAACGTCTCTATGCAAATGTATTGGAGTGACTGTTTATTGAAATGGAGTTGTGTGTGAGTATGAGTGTGAGTATGACTGTGTGTGTGTGGCCTCTGACCTAAACCAAGCAATTTATCAAAATTGCATTTCGTATGACAATAGTAGAAGCAATGGAAATAGGCAACAAAAATAGTGACAATGATGACGATAATAACAACAATAATAAAAACAACAAAAACAACAATAATAACAGCAATAAAAACAACAACAACAACAATAACTCTACCGAAATATTCTCTCAATCGCATATTGATTCGCATCACAACAGCAATAACAACAACAATAACAACTACAACGATTTCGCCAGCTGCAGCGGAAATGAAAATCGCCATTTTGTAGGCGAAAATGAGCACAAGGGGCGAAGCATGAGGAGAAGGCGTGGCACAAGAGTTCAGTGAAATCCGCAAATCTCTCGATATTGAAATTGCAAATGCTTTGTGGGAAAAATTGTTTGAAATTCACAGCGGTGAAAATTTTAATACAAGTCCTCTTATGTCAAGGAAATTCATCTTAACCCTCACAGACGATTTTTCACCTTCACCACAGACGAATTTTCACCTTCACCACAGACGATTTTCATCATAACAGCAGGAGATGTTTCACCTTAATCACAGGAATTTTCACCTTCGATTTTTCACCTTCACAAAATATTATTTCACCACAAGAGTTTTATCACATTCACCACATGATATTTTTCACCTTCACCACATGACATTTTTCACTTTCACCACACTTCACTACAGGACATTTTTTACACCTTCACCGCAGAAGATTTTTTAGATTTTTCACCACAACCACAAGTTGAAGTGATTACTCAATCGATGGCCTAAGAGTAGCAATTGCAATTAAAATTGCGGCTAACAAGGACAAAAGGATTACGATTGAACAAAAGGATTCTCAGGTCCTTGACATCGAACTCGAACAAACTTCCGGTTCGATGCATTTGGGAAATGTTGATGGATTGTGAAATTTCAGAATTATTGATGGAAGCCAAGTGAATGCATTTTGCTCTGAAGTGCAGCCCCAACCACAATCACAGCATTTCACACAATATCACATACTTCAGATATTCACGGACGAGCACACACACATACAGACACACTTTTACAGTTAGGCACATGTACATATTGCTTTTGGTATGCATCTGTTTCGAAGCCTGTAAATGTGAAAGCCAAATTCATTCCTCTGTCTCATAATGTTTTCTCTGACTCATTCTATCTCCCTTTTTCTCATTCAATCTATCTCTCTCTCTCACTCTCTCTCCCTCGCCCTCTCTATTGATCTCTTTTACTCCTCCTATGCAGGCTGCTTCGATTACACAACCGGAAACCGGAAATGCTTTCATATCTTACTATCCATAAGTGCATCGTAGGCATCTGGCTGTGAGGAGTAGCAAGAGAAATTTCTGTGTAAGTGTGTTTCACAGTGTGTGTTTGTGTGACTCTGCATTATTAATCCATGGCACGAGTTGAGTTTTGATGCCGACCACTTCATCCATCTCCCACTCTCTTCCTCTCTGTCTCTCTCTTCTTCTTCATGGTTTCATTTTTTTGTCTGAGATGAAATGCTCGAAATTAGTCTGGGCTTTTTTTTAATAACAACGGAAGTGAATGCTGAGGAGAGAAAGGGAATAAAATAGAGAGGAGGAGAAAGCTAATGAGAGAGAAGAAGAGGGAGAAAGAGTGAAGGAGAAAGACTGAGGGAGTGAGTGAAGAAAGGGAGAATGAGATAGAGAGAGCGTGAGCGTGACACTCGATGAAATCTATCCGAGTATAAATCACGAAAATCTCTCTTCCTTCTTTTTTTCCACTAAACCACTCTCGTCCTTCTCTCGTATTTTCTCCCCCTAATTTTTCTCCTCACTCTCCCCTCTATCCTCACTCTCTCTTCTCACTCTCTCTTCTCTCTCTCTCCTCACACTATGTCTCCTCCTTCTTCCCCCTTTTCTCACTCCCCATATTTCTTTATCTTTCCTTCCCTTTCCCCCCACTAACACTCAATCCATCCTGCGATATTTTCATCCTACTCTGAGGCCACAAAGTACCGTTCATTGGCTGTCAAGTGACGGAGCAGCAGCCGGACATGAACAACAACAATAATAACAACAATATCAGCAACAAGAACATCGACAACAAAAAGCACAATAACTTCAGAAGCAACAATACCAACAAAAACAACAACAATGTGAACCACAAAAAAACCCGCCAAACTTCGACACGCGCGGCGATTAGAGAGAGAGAGAGAAAGAGACACCAGTGTGAATGTGAGTGAGGGAGATGCAAAATGAAAGTGGGGGGCGAAAGTGCAAGTGGATTAAGTAGGGGGAGGTGGGCAGAAGGGGAGCAAGTGAAGTGAGTGAATGAATGAGTGCCTAGAGCGAAAGAGATAGAGAGTGTGAGAGATAGAGTGTGACAAGGGATGAGAGGAGTGAGGCAAAGGAAGAGAGGAGTGAGACAAGAGACGAGAGTGAAGAGATGGAACCTGAACAACTAAGTGACTGAAGGTCAAACACAGAGCAAAGCAGAAGAGGGACGAGAACAGAGAGGAGAACGAGAGAAGGGAACAGCGAGAAGAATGAGAGAAGAGAACCGTGAAGATAAAGTAGTGGAGCAGGGCGGGAAACGCCATTAACGAAATGTAGTCCTAATTCACCTCAGGGGACACGACCGACCGAATTAACCGCTGTTCCAAATTGTGTCCACCGCCATCGCCAAAGAAGAGTGGTTGAGGTGGAGGGGGGGGAGGGGTGGTTCAGAATTCGGAAGATGCCAAAAGCAATTGGCCATCTTTAATCAAGATGACGCTGGTGCTGGTTCTGGTGAGACATAATTATCCGTAGTTGCTAATGCTATTGGCGATCTCTGGTTGTTGGTTGTTCTTTATAATGTTGTTGTTCTTGATAATATTGTTGTTATTGTTCGTTATAATGTTGTTGTTATTGGTGTGAGTTTAGTTCTTCATCTGTTTCGTATCCTTGAGGCCGACGTTAAACTCTTTATTAAAGCCACAAGAATGAGAGAAAAGTGAATTTCTTTCTTTGGTCTGAGTGATTTTTGTCCTATGCTGAATTTCGTCCTTTTTTTAAAGTTATTTCGCCCTTTGATCAAAATGAATTTGGACCTTTCTTAAAATTGAATTTAATCTATTAAAAAATAAAATATAAACCAGAAATTAAAAATGATTCACATTATTTTCTCTCAAAATCTCTCCTCCTTCCCATCAATTTATTTTCACATTCAACTACTTATTTATGCATATTTCACACTCTCGCACACTTCATTAAGAAGTAATAACTACTCGTAAAGGACTCAAATATTTTACTCCAACACAATGTTCTGGTTGGTGTTTTAATTGAAATTGAAAACGTGGAAAATATATCGGAAACATTCGCCACAACAGAAGTGGTCTCATTGTGTGGTCGTTAAAATATGTGTTATGAATATTCATTTTTCATTGATTTATTTTATTCATGTCCATTTAAATGTCACCCTAATTTCCTACTGGAGCTCGTTGCAATTTTCTAAATTTATTCCTTGGAATTTCACTCATGTAAAATGTTTCTAAAATTTGTATTATTGTAATTATTTATTAAAATTTTTCGAATTTTATCAATATCAAAATTGTTTTCAATAAATATATTTTAATTATTTCAAATATTTTTCCAAGTTCCAATAAATTTCATTTTTTTGTATTAATTTCATTACTAATATATCCTTAAATTTAACCATGAAATTTGTCCTCAAATTTCCACGGAAATTAGAAAATTTCGAAATCTTTTCATAAATTTCTCAGGAAACCTTAACTCGATTTCGGAAGAATTACCAAATAAGCATTTCCGTTAAAGCATCAATTAAACCCACTTGATAATCGTTTATTTCCATCCTGATTCCGGTCATTTCCTCGAAATTCAACATCACCACAATTGCCAATTAGAAGCAATCCGCAATTCTGAAGGACATTCGCTACAATGACTCCACTGAATAATCCTTTAAATAGGACTCGATGTGATTAATTAACGGACATGAAACTCACCACAAAACCCACCTGGTGGCTTCCCTCAAGCCAACCTCAGGGTGTCATCCCACAGACGTCAGCCGTCGTGGTTAAATACCCTGATCTAATTAGCCAGAAAATACACATACTTTCTGTACACACGTACATCCTTCGCACTAATACACACACACGTATGGATTCTCTGAACTGAACTGAACTGATAATTAATGGATTTTCTCGACAATTACCGAGCGTCGAGTGAAGGGAATTCAATTAGCATGACGTTGTTCTATCATTATTACTATTATTAATATTATTAGTTCTTCTCGGGTTTCTTGTTATTATTTTTACTATTATTTGTTGTTGTGTTTTTGTTGTTTGTTTGTTGTAGTTGCTATTTTTATTATAATTTATAGTTGCTATTTTTATTGTTATATATTGTTGCTATTTTTATTATTATTTATTGTTACTATTTTTATTTTTATTTCTTGTTTCAATTATTATTAATATTATTATCATTACGTTGATTAAAATAATATTGCGGATGTTCTAGTTTTTCTTCATATGATTATTATAATTATTATTGTTGTAATTACCATCCTTATGATAGTTTCTATGCTTATTATTTTTGTAGTAACTATCCTTATTATTGTTGTAGTTACTATCCATATGTTCAAATTATTCGTTGACATGTAACTAGTTATTTTGATTATTTCTATAGCTTTCGGTTTTTATTAAATATATTGTGTTGTTTCCATTCATTAGTTAGTAGTTGATATTTTATATTTATGTTTATAATAACAAATATTTTATTTAATTGTGATGTGAAAAACATTTAAAACTATTTTAATGAAGTAAATTTGTTTGTAACATTTTATGTTTTATTAATATTTTCATGATCTGAAGTATTGATATTATTTTTTTATTTATTTAAATAATTTATATTGTTCACATAAAATTTGCTAGAACTTGATTTCTTTCATTACATTTCATTTAATATATTTCTTCTAGGAAGTAAAATGAGGAAATCTCATAAATCAAATCAAGAGAATTTCCATGAATAAATAGAAAGAGGAGGAATTTGTGAATGATGAAAGATGAATGGAATTTTGGCGATAAATTCTTGATATTTATATCTATCTATCACAATTTATTCTCTGGAAAATAATGAAGAGAGAAATTCTCTTATGAAAATAATATTGAAAGGAAAGGAATTTTTCATATTCTAATCTAATAGAATTAATTTAGATTTCCTCGTGTCTAAACAATTCAAAGATATTCTCTTAATATAAGTAAATTCCATTTTCTGTGAAAATCTATGTTGGAAAAAGTCAAAGTTGCTGTTTCTATCGTTCTGTATGTATGAGTGTATGAGTATGAGAGTGTGTGGGTTTTTATGTCCTTTTCCAACACTGTTGCCAACGACGCTTGGGAACTTTTAATGTGATCGCATTTCGAGTTCGATTTAAAGACGACGACGTGATCTGGCAACACTTGGCATTCAATGAGCATGTGTGAGCGTTCATTATCGCAGTGTATGTGTGTGTGTGTGTGTGTAGGGTCAAGTGTGCACTTGGAGGATAATGGAATTACTCGGATTCAAAGCTTAATTGCACACGAACAATAATTGCCATAATAATAGCGAAATGTAATGAAGAAAATATCATTAAAAAAGAAAAACAATAACAAAATATATACTACAAGGATAATTAGAAATACAACTACAATGTATAAGACAACAGGAAAATATACTACAACAACATGTAGCAATTATTACTATTGAAGTAAAATAATAAAATGTAAAAATAAAAAAGTAAAATAAAAAAATAATAAAATAAACAAAAAAAAAGAAACAATAAAAAAAATTAAAAAAAGAAGCAATAAAAAAATAAGAATAAATAAATTAAAAAAAGAGAGAAAAATTCATTTTCTCTTCCACATTGCCTTCATCTTGCTTTTAAACAATTTCTAACTCACACAAGCATCCTTCACCCACACACACACATGCTCTCGCACACACACACTCACTCGCACACATTTTTCTCTCTCAGGACAATAGGGATCATGATGCACGAGGATGGCTGGATGCGGGTTCAACGCAATGAATGAATCCTGGAGAATGTTTTTCTGACACGACATTCATCTTTCTGTCTCTGTCTCTATCATTCTGTCTATCGTTGTGTCTGTCTCTCTCATTGTGTCTGTCTTTGCCTTTGTATCTGTCTCTACCTTTGTGTCTGTCTCTGTCGTAGTTCCAGTTTCTGTTCCTGTCTCTATCTCTTGTCTCTAGCCTTGTCTTTGCCTATGTCCTTGCAATTCTTTCTGTCTCTATCTTGTCTCTGTCTCTCTTTCTGTCTATGTCCTTGTCTCTGTTTTTGTCGATGTCCTTGTCTTTGTTTCTGTCTGTCTTTATCTTCTTTTTTTTTCTATGTCCTTGCCTTTGCTTCTGTTTTGATCCTTGTCTCTGTCCTTGAATCCATCTCTTCCCATGACATTGTCTCTGGATATTTCTGATTGTTGATGTGTATGAGTGTGTGTTCCATATGTGTATATTTATGCTCTATGTGTATGTGAATATCCATCATCTCTCAAAAGCTCTAATATTTTCTCTCCTCTTCAACTTTGTGATCCATCATCACCTGTTTCTTCTTCATCTTCATCATGTGCTTCTTCATTTTCAACATCTCGATATGGTTTTCATCACAATCTGATTTTCTCATATTTTTTTTCTCCTCTCATTTTTTTTCCTCTTGTTTTTTTCCTCTCCTCCTTTTCCGAATGGAAAATTCACACTAACATTTTTTTCTAATAATTTTTTTTATTATTTGTCTCCACTTTTTTTCCTTTTTTGCACTTTGTAGGTGTTTCTCCACTATAATTCTGTGGTGAATTATTTTGCTACAGACTTTGTCATAGAAATAAATCACCTCTGACTTCAACTGCCAACACAACACAGTAATTGTTGTTGTTGTTGTTGTTGTTATTGCCTTATTAAATAGTGGAATAATACATAAATTACAGTTATTTATTGTTCAATTTGCTTACTTATTTATTATCATATATTGTTGGTGTTTCGATTGTTGTTACTATTGTTGTTATTGTAGTTACTATTGTTGTAATTGTTGTAAATGTTGTTGTTGTTGTTACAGTTGTTATTATTATTGTTGTTATTATTGTAGTTGTTATTGTTGGAGTTATTATTGTTGCTTTAACTTTTATTGGTAATTCTCGTAGGAGGAAGAGTAATTGTTGAAAATAAATTTATCCGTGGACAACATGTTGCACGTGGCACAGTGGGACAAAATGACAAATCTCTTATTTGAAATCGAAAAATTGTGTTGTTTGAAATAATATAATATTAATAATAACAAATATTTTAATAAAAAGGAAAGAAACTCACATAAAATATTAAAAATTAAAACAAGAAATAAAAAATAAAAATAAAAAACGAAATAAAATTATTAAAATTAATTGTTTTCCACTTAAATAAAAAATTCACCACTATCATCAAATCATTGAAAACTACAATTGAATAAAAACATAAAAAAATAATCGTTTTGCAAATATTTACAAAATTCACTATAAATTCAATTACATAAAACTCTTCGATATTTTATCACTTTGTGTTTTACACGAACTCACCACACAGCACCTTCAATACCGTTATTCATGCGAAAACCACGCCACGCTTTCCGATCAAATGAATCGGAATTGAACGCCATCCGACACGATGCGATGCAATGGAATGGAATGAAAACCATAAATAACACGATCAACAACGATATCACGAGTGAAGAAAACGGAAACGAAAACATTTACAACCAAATTGTGAGAGAATATGGAAAGTACTGTAAGAGGTAAAGAGATAAAGTATGTGTAAGAGAAAATAGAAGAACAAAAAAAAAAGTAAGACCAAAATGAAATTGAAAATTGTTCATATTTTATGCGATTATATTTTCCGCTTCTACGGAAAGTTTCCATCATCCTTTTACATTTTCCCTGCCCACCACCCTTTCTTCCAACCATGATTCCGCTATTCACCACATTCTACTTGTTCCTTGACATAATTCAGTTTTTACACAATTTCTCTCTTTTTTCTCTCTCCATCTCTATCTCTGTCTCTCGCCATGTCTCTATGTATATTTATGAAAATATTTCATTGTTGTTATCATACTGCTGTTGTTGCTGTTGTGATGTTACGACGACAACTAACTACAGCATCGTCATTTATTGCAGAAATGTTGTCGCCACTTGTGAACGATGCATTCGTTCCATTTTCATATTGCGGTGACCGAACGACCGATTGACCGAACGAAGGACTGAAGGACCAAAGGAGGCCGAAGGACAGACAGACTGAAGGACAGAGGTATTGGAAAGACAGAGAGACTGAAGGACAGAGAGACTGGAGGCCCGAAGGACTGAAGGACCGCAGGACTGAAGGAATGGGAGACTGGAGAATCGAAGGACTGTAGGATCGAAAGACTCCAGGACCAAAGGAACCCGAAGGACAAAGACACAAATCACCAAGAGACCGATTGTCCTGCTTCCTGGTTCCATTCCAAGTCCCAGGAGCATCTCAGCAGACCTGGCGACGTTTGCGAAGCTCGTGTTGTGGTGAATTATTTAGTTGCTTCAGTGAATATTGAATTCCTTGTTGTAGAGAATGATGGTATTTCCATTTAAGTTGTTGTAGCCACTGTTGCTCTTTGTTGTTGCCACTGTCTCTGTTGTTATTGCCACTGCATTTGTTATTGTTGCCACTCCTGCTATTGTTATTGTTGTTGCCAGTCCTGCAATTATAGTTTTTCTTTTTGTTGTTGACACTACTATCTTGTTGTATTCACAATTGTTACATCAATTCTTGTTGTCCTTAGACTCAGTTGGCTGTAGTTGGTATTTTTTGTTATATCTGTTCTTGTCGTCTTTATTGTTGCTCCTTCATCACTAGCTGGACATCGTTCAACTATGTTGTTGTTATTGTTGTTGCTTCCACTATCCATCGTCCATCGTTTGCACTCGACTTCCGGTTAGGATCCTATTTCTTTTTGGGATTATTTTTTTCTTTTTTCCATCTTTTTTCTAATTTTGGTTTAAACTCAGTCACGACATGATGTCGAAAACTCTTCTATTCCAAAAATATTTGCATTGAAAATTCATGTCCTGTCGGTCGATTCCTCTGCATCGAGTCCTTTTCATTGATAATTTCCAAGAGGACGTCAATTTTTTATGCTTTTACATCCGACAAGAAATAAAAAAAAAACAGCTGAAGGATATTTATTGGACAATGAAAAATGTAGACGAAAGGATAGTGTGTAAGGAATGTGTTGTAATCAATAATGTTGTTGTTAGTTTTAGTTGTATTTTTTCGTTGTTGTCAGTTTAGTTCTTGTTGTTGGTTTTGTTGCTGTTGTTTATTTAGTTTCCGTTGTTATTTTAGTTGTTGTTATTTTTTTTGTAGATGTTCGTTTAGTTGTTGAATGTTTTATTGCAGATGTTAGTTTTATTGTAGTTCTTAGTTTATTTGTAGATGTTAGTTCAGAAGTTGTTCTCAGTTTTGTTGCTGTTGTTATTTTGTTATTATTGTTGTCAATTCTGTTGCTGTCGTTGTTGTCAATATTGAGTAATTGTTGTTTATACGCTTGTTCACTTCAATTCTTTGCTCTTCCCCTCCCACTTAGTGCGCTTTTTGCTCCTTGATATCCTTCCACTCCCACACACTCACACATGCCAAGCGTCGGACGTCTTCTGGGACTCAGACAAGCGAAAGAGACGCAGACACAGACATGTTCAGAGATCGCATGACAGTGGCAGAGATAGTCAGAAGAGGGAGAGAAGTACAACAATAACGATAAAGGATATTCTTTTGTTATCATTTTTTATATTTTTCCAACAATTACAGCAAGTGTTCCAATGTCGAGAGACTTTTTATTTTTCGCAGGAAATTATAGAATTTTAAATAATATGAATAGAAAATCATAATTATAACAGAAATGAAATATTATCATAAATAATCATAATTTTCAAAAAAATAGAAAATGTTCATACAAATTCAAAATTTTCATATTTTCAGAAAAATTCCATATTTTTCCAAAAATTCCATATTTTTAGAAAAATTCCATATTTTTAGAAAAATTCCATATTTTTAGAAAAATTCCATATTTTTAGAAAAATTCCATATTTTTAGAAAAATTCCATATTTTTAGAAAAATTCCATATTTTCATAAAAATTCCATATTTTCATAAAAATTCCATATTTTCATAAAAATTCCATATTTTCATAAAAATTCCATATTTTCATAAAAATTCCATATTTTCATAAAAATTCCATATTTTCATAAAAATTCCATATTTTCATAAAAATTCCATATTTTCATAAAAATTCCATATTTTCATAAAAATTTCATATTTTCATAAAAATTCCATATTTTCATAAAAATTTCATATTTTCAGAAAAAATTTATATTTTTAAAAATATACACAAAATTAAAAATTTTATAGAAATTTAAAATATTCGTAGAGCTTGAAAATCCTCATATGAATTCAAAAATGCGAAATTAAATATTAATGTATTAAAAAGAATATCAGAATATTACAAATAATGATAAATAATAAATGAAACCTGCTACCACACAAATTATGAAAGGACAAAGAAAAAAACATAAATTCATATAAAAACATGAGTCAGTGTAAAGTGAATTGAACCATAAACAATTAAATAAAAATCATCTCGCTGAATAAATTCCCGTCTCTCAGGCGGGCCCACTCGGGAGGAGGACGAGAGTGTGGCGGAGTCGTAAATTAAATAAAAGTAGCATTTCAGAAGGGTGTGTCTGTGTGGGTGTCGTCTGCGTGGGTGTGTGTGCTCGGTATTTTTTTCGTTTTGTTTTTGTTTGTTGACGAACTCTTGTAAAACGATCGGTAATAAAAGTCATTAATTTGCTTCGTGTTGTTATAAATTGCAATTTAATAACAGAGAGAGACTAACAACAACAAAAAAAGACAAAAACAACCATAACCACATGAACAGATACTGAAATATACACACATATAGTCACACACATACTCACCCACAGACACCACACACATACTCACACATACATGGGTAACCGCGATACTGACGCCTCTTCACGACTCGTGGCAACCGAATCAAAAGCGCCTCCAGCACTTGTTGCGGTGAAAATTCGTACTACCGCCATGACAATGGGTGAAAAATGGAAATAATTACGATGACAGCAATCATATTTCACTCTTTAGTAAATAAAATGAAAAACAACGAGAACAAAAAAAAATTGATGACCTGAAAAGTAGTTGGAAATTAATTTTTTCATTAAATTCTCCGCTTAACAATTTAATCGTGGTTCATTTGTTGGGGGAATTTAATGTGATTTTTTTAATTTTTAATTTTTGTCATAATTTTGCTGATTTTTTGTATATGTCATATTTATATATAATTTTTTTTATATATGATTTTTATTTTTTTTATATGTTTGTATTTGTTTTGTTTATTCATGTCAATAGTTTTATTATGATGACTTTTAGACTAATGGAGTTTATTATGAAATAATAATGTGTATTTATTGATTTTTTTTATTTAATGCTGTATCGAATTAATTTATTTAACCATTAGATATTATAATAAATTGATATATGTATTTAATATAATATCCAATTCTTTAATAAATTAATTCATTCATCATGGAATAAATATTTAAAAGGGAATTAATTTCGATTAAATTAAATGATTATCTTTCATATCATGTTTCTGCATGTTGTTGCATCATTAATGACAGGATTTAAATATATTCAAAATTAAACAATTAACGGTCAGGAAACAATTGAAAGGATGCAAATTTCCACATGCCTTGACAAGAAGTTGTGGTCAACAGAAGTCGGAGGGAAAAGACTTTAATAAAAATTAAATAAAAAATTTAAATAGGAAAAATCGAATGATGACGGAGAAATCCAAAGGAAGTTGGAAGTTCAAAGAATGAGAGAATTTGAAAGTTCAGAGAATTCGAAAGTTGAGGGAATTCAAAAGTTGAGGGAATTTAAAAGTTGAGAGATGGAAGAGGTTGAGAGCAGGAAGTAATCGAGGGAAGGATGAGGTCGGGAGAAGGATGGGGTGAAGAGAAGGAAGAGGTCGAGGGAAGCGAATGGACAATGGAATTGGAAGAACGTTAGAGGACGAGAGAATCCGAGAGACCGAGGGAATCTAAATGACGCAAAAATCCAGTGGGCAAGAGAATTTAAAGAACGAAGAAATCTAGAGAACGAGGGAATCCAGAGAACGAGGGAATCTAGAGACCGACAGAATCTAGTGAATGAGGGAATCCAGACGACAAGCGATTCGAAAGAACGTCGGAACGTCTGTGAGGCGATGAAACCAGAAAAGACGAAAAAAACAAGGAAAAATCGAGCACATGCGGACAAAGGCGGAACCCAAGTGAATGACGAGGATGCCAATTGACGCCGAGGGCGGTGGACGATGAATGGTTGCTGAAAGGAGGAGGGGAAGGAGAATGAGGAGGAGGAGAAAATGGAAGGAAGGGAGGAGGAGGGAAGGAGGAGCAGAAGAGGAAGGAGGAGGAGAAGAGGGCGGAGGAGGAGGAGAAGATGGAAGGAGGAGTAGAAGAATGAGGATGGCGGACAATAAAAACAGGATGGTGAAAGAACGACGTTCTCAGTGAATGTTGAGGTAGATGATGGTGAAGGAAGGACATGAGAGACCATAGACGAAGGCAAATAAATCTCTGTTGCAGCAGCATTCATTGCGGTTAGACATGGACAATGACAACAACAATAACATTGAGAATAACAACATTTACAAAAACAACAGTGACAACAATAATACCACACTTGAATGACCAAGAGACCAAAAAGCACAATAGTAACAATGGCCAAAAAAAAGATTTGCCAAAAGCAATTGTGTGAAAAATGTAAAATGAAAAAGTTTTTTTTATTTTTTTCTTTTTTTTTTTCTTCTTTTCTTTTCTTTTTTTTCTCCAACCAAATTTTCAGTGACTTTTCTTCCTTTTTTTTCTTATACCTTTATCTCCATTTGGAAATGTCAGCTTTGAAACAGTGAAATTTCGGTGAAGTGAACATTTGGAAAGAAAAAATGTGAAAAGAAAAAATGTTGGAGAATATTTATGAGATGAAGTTCGTGGATGACGAAAGCAGCTGTTGTTGATACCCATGTGGTTACGTTTGTTGGTTTTGTTGTTATTGCTGTGGTCGTTTTCATTTGTTGTTTTTGTAGTTCTCTTTGTTGCTGCTGCTGATGATGACAATTTATTCCAAAAGTCATCATTCCCCGGACAGTCGTTTATTTCGTCTGCCATCAACGAGTCCTTTCTCTATATTTTTCTCTTTCTCGCTCTCTCTCTTCCCATTTCGTTCTTCTCCCTTACTTCCTTTCTGCCTCTCTTTTACTGCTCCTTCTCTGTCCGTCCCTCTCTTTCCTTCTCCCTCTTTTTCCCTTTCTCACTCTCATGCAAAAGGAAACCTTCATTTGAACTAAAGTAAAATGACAACAACAACAATTGCCAGGAAACTCAAATACGAACACATAAACAAAATTGTTATCAGCATGCACACACACATGGGCAACAACAACAACAACATCATCTCTGGAACATAAGCATGAAGATACCTTTCAGAGGGATAGACATGTCACTTTGGACAGACATCTGGACAGGCGGACAGTTTGTGTTAGAAACTGCATGCAGCGATAAATAGAGAGAGAGAGGAAGAGAGAGAGAGAGAAAAAGATTTCACAACGGAAGTAAATACAAATGGAAATAGGAAAAAATTGAAAGAAATACAAAAAGGAAAAAAATGAAAAAAAAAATATTTGAAATAAAATGAAAATAGTAAAATAAATTAGGAAAATAATTAAGGAAAAATATTGGAAAAAAGAAAATTTTAAAAAAAAATTTATACCATGAAGAAATTACTAGTTTAAAGAGAAAACAAAATGAAAAAATGTTTGAAATAAATAAAATATTGAGAAAAATAATGTAATTTAAATATATACTTAAAATGAAACTAAAAATATTAAAGTGAAGAGAAATAAGAAATAAGTTTAAAGGCAAAATAAGGACAAGAAATATTCAGCCCATATATATAAAATAAACTGCGTTGAAAATGGGACAATAAAATCAAGAGAAAATTGTGCAAGAAAGTATAAAAATTAAATATATTAACAGTGAATGAAAGAGATTTCCTTCAACCCTTGAACAAGAAAATAAGGAGAAAATAAAAATAAGAAGAAAAAAAATTGAGGAGAAAATAAAAATGAGGAGAAAATAAAAATGAGGAGAAAATAAAAATGGGGTAAAATAAAAATAAGAAAAAAATTAAAATAAGAAGAAAATAAAAAGAAGAAGAAAACACAAAAGGAGAAAATAAAAATAAGAAGACAACAGCAAAAAAGGAGAAAAAAAAAAAACGCTGAGGAATGCGAAAGTAGAGAACATATAAAATAAATAAAAATCGTTGTAAAGAAATAAAATAAAGTAAAGTAAAATGCAAATGAAGTCGTTTAAATAATTTATATCCTCCTTAAATGTGCATGAATGTGCGCGTAAACTGGAAGACTATCAGTGGGCATGTGTGTGTGTGTCTGTGAATGTGAGCGTGTGTGTGTTGGCGACTGTCTGGAATGCGAATGTGTCTGTTGCTGTTCACTCCAATGTGTATGTGTGTGTGTTGTTTACGTCTGTCGCTTTCTCTCGATGCATGCTTTTATGTCTGAATCGTATGTATGTGTGATTGTATGTGTATGTCTGAATTGTATGTGTGTGTGTATGTGTGTTTGTAATGGCGACACGATGCACTCGTGTGCGAATGAAAGTTTTCACGTGTGAATGAATTGGGGCTTATGAGATATTATCCTGGTGTGAGAATGCATTTATTTTTTTTTAATTTTTTATTTATTTATGATCTTTTACAATCCTTTACATGTTGTCCCATGAATTCTTGAATCCTACGATTTCATTTAACCGCATTCATGCTTAATGAAACAATTTGCATGGTGCCATTTTAAATGTGGATAATATTTTATTGTGTTTGTGTGATTGTTGGGGTTTTTAACCACTCTAGCCAAAAGGGAAACATTGTACAAAAACAACAACAACTCCATCAACCACATTTCATCAACATTGGATCAACTTCTAGACGAATGTCAAGCAATTGAAAATAAGTGAAATGAATAAAGAAATAAATACGAACATGAAATGAATAAAGAATTAATATTAACAATGAAATAAATAAAGAAATAAAAATTAACAATGAAATCCATAAAGAAATAAATATGAACAATAAAATCCATAAAGAAATAAATAAAAGAAAATAACAAATAAAAATTAACAATAAAATGGATAGAGAAATAAACATCAACAATGAAAATATACATTCACAAACAGGTGTCACATGCATAGAAACCACACACGCACACAAATACATATAATCACTAATTTGTTCAGCACTCTTCGACATTTATGAAAATAACAATTGCTTCAAACGGAAGTCGTCGACGTCACCTGATGTTCTTCACACAGAAAGAAAGGAAAGTGAATGAGGGATTGACAGAGAGACAGACAGACAGACAGACAGATGGATGGATGAAGAATTTGATAGATGGACAGAAATAGTGGGACAAAGAGAACTAGAGGAAAAGACAGATGGGGTGATAGAACGATGGAAAAACATGGAAAAGATGCAGAGAGAGATATTTTGAAGCTTACCACATTTAATTTCTTTACTTTCATTTACTTTTTTTTTTAAATTATTTTTTTATTATTTTGAAAATAATGTAGAAAATATTGAGAAAATATTGAGAAAATATTGAGAAAATATTGAGAAAATATTGAGAAAATATTGAGAAAATATTGGAAAAATTGAACAAATTATATTCATTAGAAATGATAAAAAAATTCTCAAATTGATGGAATTTCAGAAGATTTTAAATGGAAGCTTTCAACCGCAAACGTAACCAGAAGAGCATAAACTAAAATAGAAAACTCAAATCGGAGATGGAGGCGATGGAAATTGGAAAGAGTTTAAAGCCGAATGTTATTCGAGCCGGAAGTGATTCGAACCGGAAGTTATTCGCACCTGAAGTTATTCGCACCGGAAGTGATTCGAACCGGAAGTGGTCAACACGCACCTTAATTGATGTGTTCAAAAATGCAGTCAAACTTGAATCCAATGTATTTTTCTTCAATCTTCAATTGAACGAAAGACTGAGGTCAGCTGCTCAGTCTCGGGGTCTCTTGTAATTTCAATATAAAAACAAAACTTGAGCTCACCTCAGTTTCTCGTGCAACCTGTTGATAAATGATTGAAGTCTTCTTTGTACGTGAAGGATGTGTGTGTTTGTGTGTGAAAGAGAAGGGAGTTTGTGTGGTTTTCTTCTTTCTTTTCATCGTCCTTTTATTCTCAAACAGAAAAACCACACGTGTGCTGACAACCCAATGATGAATGATGATGATAATTATGGTTATGAGAAGTTGTATAATTAGAAATATTATTCACTTTAGGTCCTCCTACAGAATAGGTGGGTAGTAAAAATAGAAACAAACTACAATTGAAGAAAGTTTACAACAATTTCTTACCTATGACAAAAATAATTACTGAAATCCTCTGACAAACAAATTTACTGAAATTTCTCATGTTTTTCTCCTTTGAAATTATTTTTAAAGATGGCGGATATGTCAAAGAGAAATTAGTTATAGAAAAAAATATTTTTACTAAAAGGCCATAAATGGGGCGTGGCCAAAATGGGGGCGTTTTTTTTTCATTCGAACACATTGAAGCGGGAAAATATGAAATAATCGTAAAATAAACGACAGACAGACAGACGACCGGATGAAGAGACGAACACGAACTGAAGCAACGACTACATATAGCGAGGACACAAACCAACATGTTATCATGTATTACGACTTCTCGACCACGAGGTGCTACGTCGAGAATTATTTTATAGCAGAGTCCATCACTTATAGCAAGTTCATCACTCTGTCGAGACAGATTTTATAGATGTTTTATCACTGCCATCTGTTGAGTAAAATGTTCGATATTTTCTATATTATAGTGAATTCATGCAGCGGAGACACTAAAAACATAACCCATAATATGTTGAAAAAACAACGTTACCGACAATTTATCCTGGGCAATAAACGAGACTCGAAGATTTTCATTCCAAAAATTTTATAGCACATTTTCCATTTAAAACAGTTTTTTTTTCTTAAAAATTTTATTTTATTCCAAATTTGGTGTATTTTTGAATAAAAGAAAACCCAAAAAATAATTAATTAATTTTAAAACCTACGAATATATGATTATTCGAAACATTCTTAAATGGTTTTTTTCTTATAAATTCATTTTTTCCATATATAAAAAAAAACCAAAATATAATTTTTTTTTTCCTCAAATTATAAAATTACACGTTTATTCGATAACATTCATCGATAACCCAAATGCAAGAACATATTTCCAGCGTTGCCAACCATCAAAAATATTGTTTGACATCTCTTTGTCGACTCGCGAAAAAAATTCTTAAACATAAACAAATCGCGATAATTTTCCTCTTCCTGAATTATATTTATTTAATAATTGCATGAGTTAAATGAAAAGTGTTGTGTGAATGTGTTCAATTTGTGGAAAAACTAGCGATTGAAAGGAAAATTCATAGAATAAAAGTGAAATCCTCCGCATTTGTTGCCCGGCGGTGCGAGCGATGGAAAAGTCAGCGACGCCTGCGACGACGACGACTGCGGCCGCTGCGTCGTCCACATCGACGGCCACGGCGACAGGAGCAGCAACAACAACAACAACTGCTCCAGCTCTCAACAAAACGCATACCGGCAACTTCATCACCACCGGAACCAATACCGAAATCGAGGTGGTCACCCTGATCAGCGACGACTCCGACACCGAGGATCATTCGCCGAAACGCAAGACGCCCGCTGCCGCTCAGAACAAACACAAATACGACGACGACTCCAACGATGGACCGTCGAATTCCGACGAGCGGCGCACGAGTCGTCGCAACAAACCCAAGGTCGACTACTACAACAAGCCGGGCGCCAACAGCTCGGCCGCCGCCGGCGCCGCCGACTCCAGCGACAAGCCGAGCACGCCGTCGAGCAACTCGGGCGGCGAGCGACGGTCGGAGAGCAAGGCGCGCAAGACGGAATCCTCCCGCAGCCCCTACCCGAAGGAGATCACCGACCCACGCGAGGCGGCCGCCGCTGCTGCCGAGGCGTACAAGGAAATTCTCACGGGGCTCGAGGGCGCCGCCTTCCAGTCGCGCCTCCCCTTCGACAAGATGACCTCCAACGAGGCGGCCTGCTTCCCGGACATCACCAAGACGGGGCTGGTGGCACAGCGCGTCTTCCTCAACATCCGCAATCGGCTGCTGCAGATGTGGATCGAGAACCCGAAGCAACAATTGATACTCGAAAACGCGCTGAAGGACATGGAGCCACCGTTCGACAGCGATCCGAATCTAGTGAAGCGGATTCATTCATTCCTCGAGCGCCACGGTTTCATTAATTTCGGGATTTTCAAGCGTCTGCGGCAGATTCCCAGCAAGAAGTTGGGCAAAGTCATTGTCATCGGGGCCGGGATCTCGGGCTTGGCCGCCGCCCAGCAGTTGCAGCAGTTCGGCATGGATGTGATTGTGTTGGAGGCACGTGATCGCGTCGGCGGACGCATCGCAACCTTCCGTAAGAACAACTACATTGCCGACCTGGGCGCGATGGTGGTCACTGGGGTGTGGGGCAACCCGATGACGATTCTCAGCAAGCAGATCGGCATGGAAATGGTGCCGATTCGTCAGGCGTGTCCACTGTACGGTGCTGGTGGAAAACCAGTGCCCAAGCACAAGGATGACATGGTTAGTATCACAAAAGTATTCCATAATTCCACCAATGATAAGTTGATATTCCGCTTTCCAGGTTGAGCGAGAATTCAATAGACTCTTGGAGTCGGCCAGCTATCTCTCTCACCAACTGGACTTTAACTACGCCGGAAATAATCCAGTTTCCCTCGGCCAAGCTCTGGAGTGGATAATAAAGTTGCAAGAGAAGGCCGTGAAGGAGAAGCAAGTTCAGCACTTGTCATTAATTGCAGAGGCTCAGAAAGCAATCATCGACAATCAGACACGTGTCTCGGACGTGTTGGGCAAAATACGATCGCTGAAAGCATCGCATGCCAAGCTAACCAAAACACGCCCGCCGAAAGGCACCGAAGGCGATCCACAGTGGATCGCACACGAGTGGGAAACGCGGTCGACGCATTTCGAATGGACGAAGGCTTGCAAGGAGTACGACGAACTGATGAAGGAGGAAGAAGTGCTGCAGGCCAAACTGAAGGAACTCGAAGCGAATCCACCCAGGTCAGTTTCCCGAGATAAACTCTCTGCGGTTTCGTTATATTCAAACCTAGTTCTCTCCCCTCCCGCAGCGATGTCTATTTGTCATCGAAGGATCGGCAAATTCTCGACTGGCACTTTGCCAATTTGGAATTCGCCAACGCAACGCCGTTGAGTAATCTCTCGCTGAAGCATTGGGATCAGGACGATGACTTCGAGTTCATCGGCAATCACACCACGGTTCGCAATGGTTACTCCTGCGTGCCCATCGCCCTGACCGAGGGTCTGGACATACGCGTCAACACTGCCGTCAAGACGATCAAATACTTCCCCACCGGAGTTGAGATCGTCACCGAGAACCTCAAGACCAACAATTCCTCCGTCACGTACAAAGCAGATCTCGTTCTGTGCACCCTCACCCTGGGTGTCCTCAAAATAGCAACGACCAAAGTGCAATCGCAACAAGCCAACACTGTCAAATTCGATCCTCCCCTGCCCGATTGGAAACAGCAGGCGATACAGCGTTTGGGTTTCGGCAATCTGAACAAAGTTGTCCTGTGCTTCGATCGCATTTTCTGGGATCCCAATACGAATCTATTCGGCCACGTTGGCAGCACCACGGCCAGTCGAGGTAGATTGAGAAATGGTTCTCGTTTCGCAAATCGTTTCAATATCCTCTGACTATTTCAGGTGAACTCTTTCTCTTCTGGAGCATATCGCAATCGCCGGTACTGTTGGCCTTGGTAGCCGGCCAGTCGGCGGCAATAATGGAGAATGTCTCGGACGATGTGATTGTCGGCCGATGCATCGCAGTGCTGAAGGGCATCTTCGGCAATGGCTCCGTGCCGCAACCCAAAGAGACTGTGGTCACTCGCTGGCGTGCGGATCCATGGGCACGTGGCTCCTACAGCTTCGTCTCGATCGGCTCGTCGGGCAGTGATTACGATCTATTGGCCGCCCCAGTCATCCCACCAAATCCAGCTAATCCAAATCCCTCCCAGGAGACCGACGACCTGCCGCGACTCTTCTTCGCCGGCGAGCACACGATTCGCAACTATCCAGCCACGGTGCATGGTGCTTTCCTCAGTGGTCTCCGCGAAGCTGGCCGCATCGCCGACTACTACCTTGGATATCCGGAGGGCACGCCTCCTGACATCGGGTATTCAGTGGTGGAGGCGGCGAATTCGGCCTCTGTCGGTGATACTGTTGAAATTATTGAAAGCACCCACTCGACTGATTCGTCGTCAAAGACGTCCGAAGAAAAATCCAACACTGCCGACTCAAATGAATAGAGAGTTTTGTTGCATGTTTGTGCATATAGTTAGAGCATATGTCTCGTGGACAATTCAATTTTTAATACTGAATTCGTTTAATTTTCCTTGTAGTTTATAGTTTCTTTTGTATTAAAATCTTTACGCTGTTTATTTATAATAAAAGACATTCAATAATTTAATAAGGTTTTCCAAAATAACTGAGTTGAAGGAGCCTTGGAGAAAGTCAGATGAAAGGATTCAAAAATTTTTCATTTTCATAGAAAATTCAAAATTTTATAATTTTCAAAAAAATTCAAAATTTGATCGTTTTCATAAAATATTCAAAAATTGATAATTGATCAAAATTGAATAAGAAAAAAAATTTGGTAATTTTCTTGAAAAATTTCATAATTTTCACAGAAAATTCAAAATTTTTAATTCTCATAAAAAGTTCAAAATGTGATAATTTTCATAGAAAATTTAATAATTAAAAAAAAAACATTTTTAAGAAAAAAGTAAAAAAAATATATAAAATTATTTGTTTAATAAAAAATAATTAATAATAAATTAAAAAAAAAAATGTCTGCTGCGAAAAATGAAGTGTTTTTCGAAAAAATGCAGTGACGGAGTGTTTTGATCAAAAGTGGAGTAGAACACTTCGATTGAAGTGACTTCGGCAACCCTGACGAAGAGAGAGAACACTGCTGCGAATGAGGAGAACCAAAACAAAAGCCTTCAAAACTATTAACTGTCAGAAACGTCCCGGAAAATTCTGATCGGCGGCCATTTTTTCTGAGTTTTGAAAGCGTCCCTGAAATGATGATTTGATGCCTGGCGCCATCTATTCGTGGTGTACAAGTTTGCAAATTTTTATTTATTTTTTTTATTAAAAAAAAAAAAAATCGTATTCAACAACCCTGCTTTCGGTTCAAATTAAATTCCATTAAATTCGGTTTTCGAATAAAATATTTATTTATTATTAAAGTGATAATTCTGAAAGAACAATTTCACTATTAAAGATTTAAATTAATGAAAACATAAAAAAAGTTGAAATCAGTGATTTCTCTAATTGGTGAAAACTGAAATTTACTGCCAATCAAGCAAAATAAAAAAAACAATAATTATTTTACGCGAAGAACTTGTTTTCTTTGATGAGTTTAGTTAGAGCCGAGAAATCAAGAAGAAGAGTATTAACTTGACCAAAAGTGAGTGAGAGTTTGACCAAGAAATCGGCGGCCACAAGAAATAGCAACAACAACAACAACTACAAACAAACGGTGGAAGCAACAACAACATTCACTCTAACGTCGTCATCATTAGTGGAATGTTATTATTGTTGTTGTTATTATAGTTGTTGTCCCTGGTATGTTGTGGTCTGTGTTGTTGTAGTTGTTGTTGTCGTCGTAGTGCTGCTGTTGAACCTGATTACTGAATATCAATGACTCGCTGGCTGGCTCTGGCTCAGAAAAATACCAAAGCCAACGATGGAGAAGCAGACAGAGAACGCAGAAAGAACCGCCAGCAATCGCAGTTCCGACTAGACAAGTGCCGAAGCTGCATCGGCAGCTCCTCCGAGTGATTCTCTCTCGCTCGCTCCTTCCTCTGGCCTGGCCGCCGTCGCCGCTTCAGAGTTTTCGTTCCGTTTCGTTTCGCTCCACACTCCGAACTCTTCAGCCGCTCGCTCCACCATTCATCATTCACTTGTGTTTATATTTTTGTACTGGACTCCGGCGAAAACGTGTTCAATAATTCTCGCATTCTCACATTTTCAGGTCAATTGCGAATCGACGGACGAGTGTTTGTCGGTCTCATTGTCAAACGCACCGCAATCGGCTCGTCGTCGTCACCATCGTCGATCGATCGTCGCTGGAGCAGGCAACAAACAGCCCCAAAACATTGAATGTGTTGATATTCTTTTCGCATTTCACCAAACGAAGTCACAGTCAAGAGCGAGCACAAATCGTTGAGGAATGCCGCAGACATCAGCTCTTCTCGTGCCCTCCTCCTCCATTGAGGAGAAATTGCAAAATCTGATTGCCGGCAGTGATTTGGGTGACATAACGCAAGAACTATGCGACTTCTCGCTGGAGGAACAAAACGCCACCGCCGAGGCGCAGGGCATCCAACCGACGGCTGCATCCGATTTCGTTCCAGTTCTGGGGAAATCGGTGACATACATCGTCGCCTGTGTTCTTATCAATGAACACGACGAGGTTCTGATGATGCAGGAGGCCAAACAATCGTGTGCAGGTGGGTCTCTCAAATCGCTATCGTTATTGAAAACCAACAATTGTTTCAGATCAATAAAAGAAGTTGAAGAAGAAATCGGCCGTATTGTGACAATATGTTCAGTTCAATTCGTTTCAGACGACTTTCTCTGCTTTGTCCAATAGTAAATCATGTCATAGTAATTGGCGTTTCTAATCTGGTCATCATCATGTTAAGAGAGCGAACGCACAAAACCAGAACTGCAACTCTTCAAGCTTTGCAAGCTATCAAACGACTTCCAACCATCATTTGAATAAATTAGCTAAAAAAACATAAAGTGGATTTTTGCAAACCCAACACATTTTTATCAACAACTTTCGTGAATCATACACATATTCGTAAGAGAATTAACCAGATGTTTTTAATTGCAGGCAAATGGTACCTTCCGGCTGGTCGCATGGAAATGGGCGAATCCATCTGCGAGGCTGCGGTGCGTGAAGTCTACGAAGAAACGGGTTTAAATGCCGAAATCTCCACCCTCCTCGCCGTGGAAGCAGCCGGAGGTTCGTGGTTTCGATTTGTCCTCACTGGTCATGTGACTGGCGGCATCCTGAAGACACCCTCACAGGCGGACAAGGAATCGCTGCAGGCCAAATGGGTGGCCAACGTTAGTGAGTTGTCTTTGCGCGCCAACGACATTCTGCACATCATCGATATCGCCAAAGTCTACAAGTATCGGACCAGTCCACAGCCGACAATCTGGCATCAGGAGATTTTACCCACGAAATTCTCGCATCACAAGAACTATTTACGTGTCATCGCCGTGATACGAAAACGAGCCACAAACTCATTGAACATCTTGGTCAGCGAGAAGAATGTGCATCATTTCCCGACGGTCGAAGTGCATCCACAACGAAGCATGCACTCGACACTGCGCAAGTTCATGGTTGAACTTTTTGGCGCCGAGCTACCGCAGCACAGACCACACGGCATCTTAAGCGTCGAACACTGTCCGTCGCCCATGCCTCACACGACGGACGGCATTTGCCTGAATGTTCTGGTGGTCTTCAGGCCACCGCTCGAGGAGGTGTCGCTGATTGGGAAGTGTGTTTGGCACGAGTTGGGCAAGCAACTGGAGGAGAAACTGGGCAGAATGCTGACCAGCAAACACTCGACCATCCCGCTCAACGTGATCCGATGAAGGTCACTCGCTCAATTAGAACAAATTCTTGTAGTATATTCTGAATCCATCGAAATCGAATTGTTTTATTTTGTTGAACAAAGACTATTCTAACTATTCTGAATATTCGATATTTACACTTGTCCAAAAAGGAACAAAACAGAAAGATTTTCATAAGAATAAAATCTTCTTCGAAAGAACAAAATTTCTAAAATTGTAAAGACTAAAAATGCTTCACGCTTGCAATTGTATAATAATAATTTAAATGTTGCATTTTACACAATCAATTCGAATATATATTTGTAATAATATTGAGAAATATTTATCAATTGTTAAAAGAACTATGTTTTAAATATGAATCTACCTTTTTTATGCATTTCTGTAGTTGGTCAACATGCCCAATAAATCGTTAATACGTCGATATTTTTATATATAAAAACGTCTATTTTCTATTAATTTTTCAACTCTTGGTGGTATAGAATTATGCTCAACAAATGATAAACCATCGCCCCCACGGAACTTATCAATGCATAGAGAATATCAACGTTGTTCTCCCAAACGATCGTGGACTCTCTCGCGATCTCTCCCTCGTCGATCTCTCTCTGTCGTTCTGTGCTCTGTTCTCTGCTGCCTGGGTGTTGTGTGCTCACCATTTGTAGCGCCCAACGTGGTGATCGCCACGAATACCGCGGATACCACTCGACCGAGCAACGAGCACCGAGCCGCCGATCGTCGCTTCAGTGAGACATGGTCATTGAACGGAGTCGAGTCAGTCGATCGTGCCCGTAGTAGTAAGCCGAGGAGTAGATCGTCGCTCGTCTGTGTTCTTCGTGTTCGTGTTCTTTCTTTGTTTACAACTGGTGGAAGTGGGATATTTTTTTATAAATAACAACAACGCGACCATTGATCGTTTTTCTCCCACCGAGTTAGTTGATCGCTGCAGTGTTGTTGTTGTTGTTGTTGTTGAGAGAGTGTAATAATGAGTTCTGGCTGTGATTGAGTTTTCGAAATCGGGCGGAAGGTAATTTTCGGGCGAGTGGTGCACACTTTATTTTAATTGCAAATTTACGACTGTCCTAAAAAAAAACGAATAAAATTTCGCCTCCCTTTGACCGAAGTCCGTAGTGCATTCATTAATCGTGAGATTACAATCAAAATAAAAAGTTCTGTAAGAAAAAAATAAATTCGGAATGCAGTAGATGAATGCAAATGTTGTTGAGTTGTTGTTGTTGTTGTTACCTGTGAAACAGGTTCTGGATACTATTTGAAATTCGCTGCTGAGCTGCAACAACAACAAATACTGCTAGAGCAACAAGTATTTTCCTTTCTTGAGATTGAAGGCAGGTCATAAAAATGTTTCTTTATCTGCCGCTAGATAAAAGAGTTTTTCAAAAAACAAAAAAAAAATGTGTTCTGTGTTTTTTTTTATTTTTTATATATATGTTTTGTTGTATTATTAGTTTTTTTGTATTTTTTTAATAATTATTTTGTATTTTTATTGTATAATTTTTTTGTATTATTATTATTTTTTTTTTAGTATTATTACTTTTTTTTGTGATATCTTTTTAAATATTTTTTTTCATTTTCGACTTGACATGAGCTCGTTAATAAATTCGCTTATCAGTCGTTGAGGCCTCTGATATGGATGAAGATTTGCTTAGTGAGACGGTGAAAATTTATTTACTAACTTTATTTCGTTTTTTTTTTTTACATTTCTTATGGAGTTTCTTGTAGTAACAAAAGGTGCTATATATAAATAACTGGAATACGTCATCATGATACGATAAGGGGGAATTCTACTTCTTGTATAGAATGATTATTTAATTGATTGCCTTATGGTTCATTGTCTTATGGTTCAATTCAATTCCTATAATTTAATTCATTTGAATTCTCAACCATCGGATTTTTCTTCATTCCCACTGTTGATATTTCGAGTGCATCTTTGTTGTCATTTTTATCATTGTTGTTGTTGTCATTATTGTCATTGTTGTTGTTGTCATTATTGTTGTTTTTGTGTTTGAGTGGCACTCATCTTGCTTACATCTTGTTCTCAGTTGTTTGCTGAGATAAACAACGAGTATCGAGCAGATACTCCTTGCACAGTGAAGCAAATGACCGAATTTGTGGTCAAATTAAGATATCGAAAAAAAATCTTCGAACTATACAACCGATTGTATTAGATCTCAAACGAGTTGCAAAATATTTATAAAACTATTTTATCACATAATCTTTAATTTAATTAATTTTCCCACAATTTATCATAACTTCAGTTTCCCATATTAATATTCATCATAATGAAATAATAATCAACATTTCATCCAACTGGAAAATATTAATAATACAAATATTTATCCGTTCTATTTTAATACATATGGAATATATGTATAAAAACCAACTTCACAACAATGATAAAACTTGAAATTTGAGTTTACTTATTTCTGGACGTTTTATGTAATAAAAATATAAAACCCACAATTATCTCGCACACTACGTCATTCCATAATCTAGGGCTACATATTTTATCTATGCATATAGTATTTTTATATCCACCACTCAAGACTTTTAAAGCTCCTTCATGTCATTGCTGTTCATGTTTTTCTCCACTTAATACTTCAAATTATAAATAAATAAAAAAAAATAAATAAATTTAAAAAAAAACCAGCACATGAAAATGTGAAGAAATCATTTTGTTTCTTGCTGGGGAAAAGATATTGGCTTGTTAATCTTTTATAGAGACTTGTTCCGAATTAACAACAATCATAATAATGGCATTTGTTTATTGCGGATGATGATAACAACAGTCGAATCCTATTAAAAAATATCACAATTCTCTTGAAGCCAATGATCTTTAACACTTTATCAACGGGTTTTTGAGCTTGCAAAGTAGTTTTCGAATCGAAAGGCAAGTGTTTCATTAACCTGAACATGATCATCAATCATTATATTTAGGGGATTTATTTATTTGTGGAAGCACTTTCTACTAAAGTGACAATTAAATTATTGATTGATGAGACAATAAATGTTCGCAAGTGCAATTTTATTGAGGGAAATGTATCAACATGGATTCAATTATAAAAAAAAAATTAAAAAAAAAAGATTTGTATGGGGCAATAAACAATTTTTTTATATGGCAAAGAAAAAAAATTTTTGAATGCGACATATTAAAATATTTTTTATAGCATATAAGAAATATATATTTTTTTGCGACATATCAGAAATATTTTATTTTTTTTGGCATGTCAACAACAATTTTTTTTTTCGGCAAATAATTTTATTTTTGCCATTAAAAATAAACCTTATCGATTGGTAACACATTCATTCTTTCGATTTGTTGCATCGAATCAGGTCAAGGACGACTCTTGACATGAAAAGCTCCTTTTTGCCATTTTGTCCTGCAATTTCTGCACTTTCCGGTTATTTCATTGGTGTCAACGCGAAATATAAGCTTTTTGCAAATAAATATCCGTCCTTAAGGCGAAGATAAAAAGCTTTTAGTCTTCGATGAGACGGGAAGCTGAAGTCACTTCGAGTCTTCCGGAGACAATGGAGGAGAATAACTTGTTATGAAAGTGATAGAAAGAAGAATCGAAAAATCATCATAGGTCATAAACGGAAGAGAATTTGGGCTCAATATAAAAACATGAAAATTTTTCGCAGAAATATTTTCTGTAATAATTTTTTTCTCCTATTTTTCCAGGATGACATGAACAACAGATTCGAGGAACTACTATTAAATACAGGACATCCCACACACAAACACAAACATACACTCACTCACACACGCACAAAGCCACATATGTCCCTTACCAAAACTCACCGACTGAAACACTGTACCATATTTTTTTTTTATAACTGAAATCCCTTAATTGACCAATCAGTTGACTTAGAACCTAACTCAAACTCAAATGGGAGGCTGCTTCGAGAAACTCAGCGACCGTTTCAAGACCAAAAAAATCCCCGATGACGTCGACGATGGCCTGGAGACGCTGGAGGACTATTGCAGCCGATGGCGATCGGTTCGCATCATCTACTTCACCATGTTCCTGATGTCGTTGGGCTTCAGCATTATCCTGACCGGGATTTGGCCCTATTTGAACAAGGTACGCGATCCTCGTTGATCGGAAAAAGTGAAAAGTTAAATGTTTTCAATGTGATTGTCTTCTAGCTAGATCCATCCGCAGGCAAGGAGTTCATGGGTCTGATCGTCGCCGCCAATCCCCTGGGTCAAATGCTCTTCAGTCCCCTCTTCGGTTGGTGGGGCAACAAACTCGGCACCATTCGTCTCCCCCTCCTCTGCTCGCTGGCCTTGTTCACGATCGCCAGCGCCATCTACTCATCGTTGGAGTTGCGTCCCGATCACGTGAAATACTGGATGTTGGCCTCCCGCTTCCTCATCGGCGTCAGTTCGGCCAACATCGCCGTCTGTCGTTCGTATCTTTCGGCGGCGACACGTCTCAGCGAACGCACGAAAGCCGTCTCGATGGTCTCGCTCGCTCAAGTCTTGGGCTTCATCGTTGGGCCAGGGCTTCAGGCCGCTGTCACGCCCCTCGGTAGCGATGGTTACCGCCTCCTCTGGGGCGGCATGATCTTCAATATGTACACGGCGTGCGGTTGGATAAATGTCATCATGAGCATCGGCAACTTCATCATGTTCCTGCCGGCCATATTTCAGGTTGAGTACAAGCACTATTATAAAGGAGTATTTTCTTTAATTGATATTTTGTAACTATTTTTTTAGGAACGCAAAATAGCCGCTCGTGAGATAATGAAAGCTCAGGGCAAGACTTCGGAGAAGGAGACCTGGAAGGCGATCAAGCCGGATTATGTCTCAGCCTGGACTCTGATTGTGGCCTTCTTTGTGCTGGTCTTCAATTTCGTGCTCCTGGAAACGTATGTCAAGTTGAACTAACTCAAGGGTGAAGATCTAAAAAGAATATTTCCTTAGTCTGGGCACCTCACTGACGATGGATCAGTTCGCTTGGAACAACTACGAGGCCCTCTACTACATGGGCATCCTGATGTCGGTGGGCGCGATTATAGCACTCGTCACCTTTGTCGCCATCAACCCGTTGTGCAAACTCTTCCCCGAACAGAATGTTCTCATCTGGGGTGGATTCTCGTTGATGGTGCTGGGACGTGTGCTGTACATTCCATGGGGCGATGGACCGCCGAAGATCGCCGAAGTTTACAATGTGACAATACCGTTGACGGGAAATGCCACCGTGGATCTTGGCCCCGATGCCGAGGTCTTTCTCGGTTGTCCACGAACACAGCCGTGGTGTGAGACGACGCCCGCTCTGACGATCCCACAATTTCTGATCGGCTACGCATTCACATCGATCGGTTATCCCATCGGGGTGACGTTGATACAGACGATATTTTCGAAGGTCTTGGGGCCGAGGCCGCAGGGCGTGTGGATGGGTCTGATGACGGGCGCCGGGTGTTTGTCTCGTGTCCTGGGGCCCGTCTTTGTCGGCTCGATCTACACGCGTTTGGGCACTTATTGGACTTTTGGCTTCACAGCGATCATGATGTTCGTCTCGATGATATGGTTGTTGTTGTCAAAGTATGTTACGATAATGTGATATTTTTAATTAAAATGAATTAATTGATCTTGTATTTTTCTTCAGGAAACGCCTGATACCGCCCACCTTCGACACCCGGCCAGAACCCGTCGAAATGCAAACTCTCAATCCCACAAAGACCGAAGCGAATGATGCTCACAAAGATATTGAGGCCCATGGGAATAATCACAAGTTGCAGGAACATCCAGAACTTGATGATCCAGGCGAGAATGTCGTATTTTTGCCAAATAAAAAGACGGTTACGATTGTGGCACCAAAACCATGAATATATATTTCCTTCATTTCCAACAACTACGACATTCATACATTTCAACATACACATGTGCAATATTTCATATTTCCATTCAGAAAAACCTTCGGAATGTATGAATTCACAGTATTTTTCAATACTGTTGTCAAACGATTTTACAATTGTTGTGGTTTTTGTTTTAAACTTAACGCATGGCATAAAATTACTTAATTCATGGAAAGGCAATTCGACAATTCGGTTCAAGCAATTGATTATACACGGTTCATTATCTATGGTTAAGAAGAAACTGCCTTTCCATCCCAATGAGATGGTTTTAAAAACAAAAACATTATAGTATAGATATTTGTACAAAAACACTAGAAAGCTAAAGTATACATAAATACATATTTAGAGAGACGACAAGTTTTCATATTTTCGTAAATGATTATTAATAAATAAATTATAAATTAAACATGATACTAAAAACTCGATACTTTGAACTCGTCCCAGGCAATCAACAGAAAAATACTTGAGTTTGATCGGTTGATCTTCGTCCTCGATCATCATCAACTCATCGCCATCGATGTCCTCTCGTCGTTCCTTCTCCTGGCTTTCTTCTCGTCCAAGTTGTCGGCATCCTCCATCGTGGTCGGCAGAACTTTGTCGGTGGTCTCGGGAAAGAGCAGAGTCAACGAGCCACTGACGAGAGCGAACGAGGCAAAGAGAATCTGTGGTCCATACTCGTAATAGTTGGCCTGCAGTTAAAGAGATTGTGATCAAAGAGATGATGAAGAGGATAAACTAAATCTTGTACCAAAAGCGGTGTCTGTGGCGCCAACATCGAACCGATGCGACCGACCATCGAACAGAGGGAGAGCAAACTATTCCGGACATTTGTCGGAAAGATCTCCGAGGTGAAGAAGTACAGGATCTGGAAGCTACACGTGATGGCGAATTTGCCGATGAGAAAGAGAACCAACTCCAAGGCGTCGTTGTCTGGAGTATTAAGAATATGTCAGCCAAAGTCATCGAAGGTAGATGAGTTTCACCTACCTTTCCCTACAAACGCAGTGGCTCCAATACACACGGCACACGTTAACATCGAACCACACAAAGAGAAACGTCGTCCAATGCGATCCATGATCAGAAGTGGAACAATCAAGCCTGGAACCTGAACCAATCCATTCAACATGAAGTTCCTGTACTTGTTCCCTCCCAGATTGACTGAGCTCAGGCTCAAGCCAAGTGCGACCAGAGTGTGTGTGAACCAGCAGAAGCAACAGTTGAGAATACGCCAGAAGAGCAACCTCACGACGGCCTTGATGGGGAACTTACTCTCGTTGGCCGCTTCCAGTTTGTTGCGATTGGCCTGAACCAAACCTTCAATACAGTGTTCAGAGATTTTTCGTTTATTTATACGGGCTGCCCTCTGCAAAACCTTGGCCGCCTTTTCCTCTCGGCCCTGACTGAGAAGCCAACGTATGCTCTCGGGCAGCAGCCAGAGGAAGAGTATTTGGAATGTCGATGGAATGTACAAGACTCGCAGAAGGACGCGCCAATTTTTGAACTGTTCGGCTAGGATCGCCAGCAGAGCTTCGCCCAGTGAATAGAATATCGTGATAATCGTCGCAGCGGCCACTCGTCGCTTTGGACCGACCAATTCGATGGCCAAAAGGAAGGCGGTGGGGAAGAGCGTGCTGCCCACGACCATGTCCAGGAACTCGAAGGCCAAGAACATGTAATAGTTGACGGAGAGCGACCGAATTACGCCCATTATTGCACTGAGGAATTCCGGCTGTAGCGATCACGGTTCGTCGACCGAACCTGAAAAAAAAATTGTTGGGTTTTTATACATACACCTATCGTTTATATGTGGCAGATGAACCTGTACAATTAAAGTTTAAATAGAGCAATACTCAAGGTAAGCTGGACAATCTTATCAGAATAATTCGTCGATTATACAGTCTACTGCGTTGAATTAAGGCCGTTAAATATTGATTTGATATACAAAGGTCGTGCGAGTTTTACTTCTATTTATAAAAGTTAAATAATAACAAGATATTGGGAGTGGTGGCTCACTTACTTGTCAGCTAGGAAACCGCCCAATGGAATGCCCACAAATTGACCCACATTATTGATCGTGCCCACCATCGATAGCTTCCATTCCTCTGAGCAAAAGAATCCAAACTATGATGAAGACAAAAGACGATTATTTTATATGCCATACAATTGACTCCTAATATACCTCATTTGCAATTGTGAATTCCTCATCGCGAAACTTGAAGTCCTTTCCGCAACTTTCTGTTTGCTCTGTATCGAAATACTGGGCCTCGCATTGGTCGGACGATGGCAAGGATTTACTTGAAATAGGGTCGAATCTTGACTCCATAAGTGATTTATTAACAAAGCGATGACATTGATCCAAATCGTTGCCCTTTGTGGGTATCGTAAAATTCACCCACGGCTCAAGGTAAGCGCTACTGGGATTATCGCATTGCGTGATGTTGCACCTGTTGGATAATAATCGGTTATAAAACAATAAATTCTCAGTATTTGATGTAACACTGACCTATGGACAACGGGGCTTGCGGTGAACACGTATGAGATCGAGAAGAGAGCATTGAATACCATGGGTATACAGAGAAGAACATAGTTGAAGATTTGATATCGTCCAAATTGACCGATCCTGACTAATATCGCATCCAATGTGAAGGCATCGTCGTCGTCGTTGTTCTTGTCCTCATCGAGACTCTGTTCGAGTTCATCTTTTCGCGCCATCGATCACAGTAGCAATATAACCACTGATCATTCAATTCAATCGCAATTTCTTAAATTGAAACACAAACACAACAAAAGACGATTGTTTCCGAACAGCGAACAACAACTCAGTTAAACGCGGACCCATTCATTCAACATGAGCGACTGACTGGCTCTCATTACATTTAATACAAACAACGCGACAAGCGGCATGCACAAATACTCCCAGTTACACTCACGAGAGTATTATTTCGAGTGAGAGAGTGAGAGAGAGAGAGAGAGAGTTTATTATAAGAGAACTCTAAATTGTGTGTTGATTGTTATCCATGTCCATTATCACTAGTGAAGTTTTTTATTCATAATCTAAATTAATTTTCATTATAACTGACCTATTGAATGAAGTTCACTTCGGGGATATTTATTTAATTGTTCATATATTGATTTTTGTGTTTCAAATTGAATTTCATTTGAAGCTTCAAAAGTTAAAAAATAAAATATTACTTAAGTGTTAAATAATTATAATTAGATAATATATTCAATAAAATATATCAGACTTAAATAATCAATAATTGAGTTCAAAGTATTTCAATACTATTGTCTAACGGTTGTAGTCTTTTTTTAAATAATTGAGTTTGATCAGTTGATCTTCGTCCTTGATCATCATCAGCTCATCGCCATCGATGTCCTCTCGTCGTTCTTTCTCTTGGCTTTCTTCTCGTCCAAGTTGTCGGCATCCTCCATCGTGGTCGGCAGAACTTTGTCGGCGGTCTCGGGAAAGAACAAGGTCAAACAGCCACCAACAAATGCGAATGAGACAAAGACAATCTGTGGTCCGTACTCGTAATATTTGGCCTGCAGTTAAAGAGATTGTGATCAAAGAGATGATGAAGAGGATAAACTAAATCTTGTACCAAAAGCGGTGTCTGGGGCGCCAACATCGACCCAATGCGACCAACCATCGAGCACAAGGACAACAGACTATTCCGGACATTTGTCGGAAAGATCTCCGAGGTGAAGAAGTACAGGATCTGGAAGCTACACGTGATGGCGAATTTACCGATGAGAAACAGGACCAACTCCAAGGCGTCGTTGCCTACAGAATGTTGAATTTTGATAAGGAAAAAGAAATCCAAGGTAGATGAGGAACTCTCCTACCTGTTCCCACAAAAACAGTGGCTCCAACGCACGCCGCACACGCCATCATCGCACCACACAAGGAGTACCGCCGTCCAATGTGATCCATGAACACCAGTGCAAGAAGCAAGCTGGGCACCTGAACCAACCCATTCAGCATGAAGTTCCTGTACTTATTTCCCGCTAGAGTGACCGAGTTCAAGCTCAGGCCGAGTGAGACCAGAGTGTGTGTGAACCAGCAGAAGCAACAGTTGAGAATTCGCCAGAAGAGCAATTTCATAACGGCCTTGATGGGAAATTTACTCTCGTTGGCCGCCTCTAGTTTGTTGCGATTGGCCTGAACCAAGCCTTCAATAGTGTGTTCAGAGATTTTCCGCTTATTTATGCGGGCGGCCTTCTTCAACACCTTGACCGCCTTCTCCTCTTGACCTTGGCTGAGAAGCCAACGTATGCTCTCGGGCAGCAGCCAGAGGAAGAGTATTTGGAATGTCGATGGAATGTACAAGACTCGCAGAAGGACGCGCCAATTTTTGAACTGTTCGGCCAAAATCGCCGTCAGAGCTTCGCCCAATGAATAGAATATCGTTATCATCGTCACAGTGACCACTCTTCGTTTTGGCCCGACGAACTCAATGGCCAAAAGGAAGGCGGTGGGGAAGAGCGAGCTGCCCACTGCCATGTCCAGGAACTCGAATGCCAAGAACATATAGTAGTTGACGGAGAAGGAACGTATTACGCCCATTATTGCACTGAGGAATCCGGCTGTAGCGATCACGGTTCGTCGACCGAACCTGAAAAAAAAATTGTTGGGTTTTATACATACACCTATCGTTTATATGTGGCAGATGAACCTGTACAATTAAAGTTTAAATAGAGCAATACTCAAGGTAAGCTGGACAATCTTATCAGAATAATTAAACGATTATAAAGTCTACTGCGTTGAATTAAGGCCGTTAAATATTGATTTGATTATACAAAGGTCGTGCGAGTTTTACTTCTATTTATAAAAGTAAATAATAACAAGATATTGTGGAGTGGTGGCTCACTTACTTGTCAGCTAGGAAACCGCCCAATGGGATGCCCACAAATTGACCCACATTATTGATCGTGCCCACCATCGATAGCTTCCATTCCTCTGAGCAAAAGAATCCAAACTATGATGAAGACAAAAGGCGATTATTTTATATGCCATATAATTGACTCCTAATATACTTCATTTGCAATTGTGAATTCCTCATCGCGAAACTTGAAGTCCTTTCCACAACTTTCTGTTTGCTCTGTATCGAAATACTGGGCCTCGCATTGGTCGGACGATGGCAAGGATTTACTTGAAATAGGGTCGAATCTTGACTCCATAAGTGATTTATTAACAAAGCGATGACATTGATCCAAATCGGTGCCCTTTGTGGGTATCGTAAAATCCACCCACGGCTCAAGGTAAGCGCTACTGGGATTATCGCATTGCGTGATGTTGCACCTGTTGGATAATAATCGGTTATAAAACAATAAATTCTCAGTATTTGATGTAACACTGACCTATGGACAACGGCGCTTGCGGTGAACACGTATGAGATCGAGAAGAGAGCATTGAACACCATGGGTATACAGAGGAGTACATAGATGAAGATTTGATATCGTCCAAATTGACCGATCCGCACCAATATCGCATCCAATGTGAAGGCATCGTCGTCGTCGTTGTTCTTGTCCTCATCGAGACTATGTTCGATTTCATCTTTTCGCACCATCGATCACGGTAGAACTTATAAAACCACTACTAATCATTTACTTCAATAGCAATATTTAAATTGACCCACTCAACAAAAGTCGAACAGCGAACAACAACTCAGTTAAACGCGGACCCATTCGATATGAGCGACTGACTGCCTCCACAATGAATGCAAACAATGATAAAAGCTGCATATATACTCCCAGTTGCACTCAGGAGAGCAATCGTTCGAGTGAGAGAGAGTTCTATGTGTTGATTGTTATCCAAGTCCACTATCAATCCAACATTTTAATTCGTAATCTAAATGATTCCCAGTGTAAATTACCATTCATAATATCTGACCTATAAAATTATTAACAATTCGCACATTAAACAATTAAAGAATGTTCTTTAATGTTCGTATATTGATTAAGGCAGCAATTTTTGATTTTTCAAATTGAATTTTATTTGAAGCTTAAAAAACTAAAAAGTAAAATCTTATTTAAGTGTTAAATAATTATAATTAGATAATACATTCAATAAAATACATCAGACTTAAATAGTCAATTATTGTAATGATTACAATATAAAACAAAAACCGAAAAATAATATCAAAAAATTTAATTTTAATATCATCAAAAAATTTCATTGTAATACTAAGGATACACAAATAAGGACGCACTTTTTTAAAATAACTAAGTGTATAATATCAATAAATGCAATATTATTATCTAATATCAGCTTGAAGTATATGTATATAATTTTAACGTGCTATAGTTTTCAAAACGAATTCCTAAATTCTAATATATAAATTCCTTCGACTTTTAAACTTTTTCAAATATGATATTTCCAAGAACGTGGTAAGTTTTGATGATATTGAGGTCCCAATTCGTACAATAATAAGATATATCAATTGTGTTTCAATTCAAATGCGCTTAAATTTTCAAAAGGTTGCAAACTTTTGTTTTGTTAAAATTACGAATAAATACAATCTACGTTGATGGCTTTAAATTGATGGCTTATACAACTTGTTGTTCTTTTCAAAATGAAACGGCACAGATGTATATTGATTCATAATATTGTTTAAGAACTGCAGTAAGTATTCGTTGATATTGTTGAAGTGTTTGATTGGAACATTAACCTATTTCAAACATTATATGTTTTTTCTGTAATGTTATTAATTGTAGTAGATAGTCATTTCAATTCAAGTTATACATTGGATTACTTGTTGCATCGAATAGTTGAGTTCCTGTCGACTCGATCATGGAGCGTAGCGCTAGACTACGTTGCTTGGAAACCGCCTTCCGTAGAACCACCTCGAAAACGTTGTTCTCATCAATGTTGTCCATGGCCAAATGATTACGTGGTGGATATTTATCATTTGTCTTGTTAAGTTGCTCATCAAGGAGTAGTTGATCCTGTTCATAGATGCAACGATTATCGGCATTCTTTAAAATAGCTTCAGTATTCCGATTGCCAATTACTTCACTGGGGAAGCACTGGAGAAGTTCTTCAAACGTTAGTTCTGCTACTAAATTATTTAGTATATCTGGAAAAAATATTCCTACAACATTGTTTCTTTCTCTATTGCAATGATTGACATACCAGTGACATGCGTTTTCCAATTCGGTAATATTTCCTGTTTACTTAGGATTTTCTTCAGCAATGATTCCCAATGTTTTGGAGTAAAATTATTTGACTATATAAAAAATATATTAAAAACAAATCAGTGCAAAAACAAAATCGTTTTTCTCTTTCTTACCCTTCCATATTGCCACATGTATTCGGGACAAAAATTCAACATGTAATTTATAGCCAGATTCTTTGGTAGAATAATCACTAGAAAACTATCGATTCCGATTAGATT
This sequence comes from Coelopa frigida, assembly GCA_017309665.1. NCBI lineage: Eukaryota > Metazoa > Arthropoda > Insecta > Diptera > Coelopidae > Coelopa > Coelopa frigida. Next base: position 2,642,940 of record CM029563.1, on the reverse strand, counting down.
TGGGGTTTTCTGAATAAAGGAAACAAATTCCTCTACAATTTCCCGATCTATTTTCGTTGACGATAATAACGACTGCGGAAAGAAACCAGGGAATTAATATAATTTCAAACGGGAAAATAATCTTTACTCACTTGAATTTTCAAAGTCAATGTCAGCAATTCATTGTGCCAGCCAACGAAGTGCACCTCACCGATTCCATCGTCTTTGTCTGGGTAGCTAAAGTCGCTTCGCCTGAACGGAGGCAAGCGATTGAGATATTGTGGTCTGTCGATTAAACATGGTATGGGTCTTATGTAGTTCTTCATGCAGTTCTCCAATTCACTGGGTGGTAATTTATAATCGGGCATAAATGGTACAAATATCACTTTCTTATCATTGTTATTGTTTTTATAACAGTGGTTGTTATTATTGTTGCCAATCAGCTTATTGTAGTACAAATTCGAGCCATTGCAATTAGTGATGCCGCCAACTCTTAAACGTTGTTGCTGTTGCATTTTAATCTCCTGCATATGTCGTGCCAAAAACCGAATACATTCCAAACGCAAACCTAAGAACTCTTCTGTAGTCGTCTGTTGCTCAATGTCAGCGTCCTCAAGATCAGTGATCAGATCACTTAAAGCCTTCAAACGACCCAAATACATGCGAAACAGTATTTTTAAGCCCTTTAAATTAGTCTCATCACTAGACAACAAGGCATCGACATCGGGATCAACCAGGGAGGCATTTGAATTACGTTTAAGCTGTGCTTGTTCATCTTGTAATTGATCAAAAATTATACGATTGGCCCGATGTCCAACGCGATCTTCCAATGATAGACTTGCACCAGAATTGCTATCAGCAATAGAATTAGAAATTGAATCATTATCACGATCACCACCATTTAAGGAGATTGCATTCGATGAAGTCTCGTCCTCCTCCTCATCATTCACATTTGGTGGTGGAGTAGTGGAACGCATTTCGCTGTTATTATTCAAGGGATTCACATCAAAGAGATCATAGTAATATACCTGAGAAAAAGTAGAAACAAAAATTAAAGTTCACATTGACAACAGTAATTGAAAGAAGTGCTTACTTGTAATATATTGACAAATACTTTTTGCGAAGTTTGATAGCCTTTGTGACCAATGTGCGTAGCAATATAATTTAAAAATAATTGCAGAATCATTTCCAAAGACACGCTATGCTCAATGCATAAGGCATGAATGAAAGAATCACTAATAGCTTCAATCAAATCCGTATTCTCGGTGCCAAGTAGAATCGTTTCAGTGAAATCAGAAAAGGATGCTGTTGGTTGGGCACCGATTGCAGACGACAGCTTTCGTTGATTACGACGTCCGCTGTTTTGCTGCACTTGACGACGTGTTGCTCCTTTGTGTTGTGCATGACTCTCGCGTTGACGTTGAAAGAGTCGAGTTCCATCGTCGAATAGTACATTTTTGTGCTTTATCAAGGCGACAGCCAAGTCCTTTCGGGATGTTCTGCTTACTACTTCTTTCGAAAGAATATAATTCGACATGCGACAAGCACAAAATGCAAGCAACAAATTCTCTTCAGGAGACCTAAAATAAAAGATTAATATTAGAATTTTAGAAATGTTCAAAAATCTTAATTCGAATGCTTACTTCTTTTCTAGTGAGTTAAGGTACGCAATTAGCTCTCCACTAACAATGTCCGCAACAACTGGCGAATGAAGCATTATTTGAGGAATATCAGCAGGCGAACATAGAATAAACATATTAAGGAACTCCAGAGCCAATGGTACATGTTGGGGTCGTTGTTGATGTTGGTCTTGTAGTTTGTTTCGGGTGAAGAAAGGTTTCACGAGTTGATGTAGGAATGAAGCTTTTTGACGATCCGTTCCCAGGTTAATCAGAAACAATTTCACAGTGTAAATTAAACCAATCAGTTGCTCGACTTCACCCTGATATCCATTACATTCGCTTGTATTATATTCATCTTCTTTTGTTGTCAGGAAATTGGTGATAAAATTTGAGTAGATCTCCGGCAGTTGTAAATTGCACATTTTATAGAAGCCAGTAGCTTGAAGATAAACTTCTTTCTTTGTTGATCTGGAAAAATATTAAGGTTTATAAATAATTAACTAAAAGTAATACAAAACCATACCTAATGGAGAAATCTGCCAACTTTCGACAATTCTCAATGAATTTAGCTCGCAATTTCTGCTCCTGCTCATGTGATAGTTGCGCAAACTCCAAACTTAGGCTTAGCCTCAGCATCACATGAGCCTCCTCCATTAAATCGTAAAAGTTTGAACTGCTGGCTGTGCGAAATGTTTCCGCTAGCATTTCCAGATCATCGATAACTGTCTCAACTTTAGGAACCTCCAAATTGTATAAAGTCCATTCGTTCACCATAGTTGTTTGCGGTGTATTATTATTGCGGAATTGATTATGCTTCGCTTTAGCTTCGGCCAGAAGACGAGAAGCAATATTCCGCTTCATATCACTTCCGGTACTACGTCTTTTTTGTGACTCCACATTCACGTTGTTTAAATGTGATGGCAAATGCATCGAGCTACTGCTAATAAGCACCAAGTTGTCACGATTCACGCACACAAATTGTACATTCATAAAGGAAAATAGGCCAATAACCGCAATCGCTGCATTCACATCGGGACTCGACTCTTCCGGAAACATGCTGCTTATAGTTGGGTACTCGAAACGATTATTGAATAGCTTGTGACCAATACGTGAGGTGTGTAATTCGACTGATTCCGTTGTGATTGCATATATAACATAGTCATTAATATGAACCTTTAGTACAGGTGCAGTGAAGGAATAAATGGCGATAGGTTTCTCGTTCTCATTATACCATTTGCCTTGGGCGCAGAATTGATAAAGGTATCCATCCACGCTGGTAGCAATTAGTAGAGAGTATCCTACACAATGCTGGTGTATATTCGACTTGAGAGTTCGCTTATTGGTGTGCTTGTAAAAGTCCGATGCAGGCGGATACTTGTCTTGAGGAACTTGTTGGTTACCAATGTGTTCATCATTTCCAACATCCTCATCGGGAATATGCTGATAAATCGCCTTCAAATCCATGCAACGCAAAATCTCCACAACACGAGCATTAGGTTCTGAGGTCTTCATGCAGATTTGTAGAAGTTTCTTGATGTCGTATTGTACAGAAGTATCCTCTGCACAGTGAGGTGATGTAATATTACCGTGACTAGTAATACGCTAAAACAACAATGTAATAATCATTAAAAGGGTTCAGTTTGATAATTTGATATAAACATTCTTACCGCAACATTCATAGCTTTGGCCTCGTTAACCAGCTTTATTTTGATTTCATTCGCACGTACTGGATTTATAATAATTTCTTGACTATCACCACATGCTCCATTAGTCGATTCACTTTGCTCCCATTGGGATTTCAAATCCACCTCAAACTCACGCCCGCATGCAGAGTTCACAATACGTGCTACATTGAAATCGACCGGAGTTCGTCCTGGAAATCCGGTACCGCCCACACGTGAACAAGTCGTCTCCAATGAATCCGTCTCGAAGCTGTTGTTGCTCGACGGACCAGCACTGACTTTACTCACAATACTCGATGCTGTGCTCGATATGGGCTCATCTCCATCCACAATATCAACATCATCTTCTGCAATGTCGTAGTCATTATCGATAGGATGAGAGCCACCGGCACCAAAGACACTCCCACTACTAGGGATGTCGACAATTTTGAATGCTACACAGTACCGATTGTTCATGCATGCAATAACATTCTCCGACAGACATAACTTTAGCGGTATGAAATTCAAATTAACAAAGAACTTGAATGGAAGAAAGTCTATATAGGTAAATCGGGGTTGAGTGGTCTCATGAGTGCACTGGGTATACTCGTAAAGATATATTCGATCCTTGCTGCTGACAATTATATTACCAGAGGTCTGTAACAACGGTGATTATTTTTATTCAAGGACACCCAAATAAATAGTATATTTACCTGACAACATTGTATGATATCAGGAGGACTTCGCAATGGCAACTCGATGACATCAATACTCTCGACCAGCGGCGCTTTGGGTGTGGTCATCGAAGCAATCCGTATTGTTATGGGAAGATCGACCAGTTTGCTGTCGGGGAACTTCCAGAAGTTCGTGTAAATCCGAACAAACATTTTGATGTCATCCTCGGAGATGGTGGTGGCGCTATTGCTGCTGCTTGTGCAACTGATGCTGGTGCTATTCGAGTGAACCGGGCTGCCGACATTCTCCTTTTCCAGTGTCAGCAGGTATTTGCCTAGAACGATGAGAAAAAACTCATAGTAATGAAATAAGTTCACTTGAGATAAGTCCAAAGAATGTTTTCTCACCTGCTTCACAGTAAATCAGATTGACGACTTCTCCCACTGTGGCCAGCGAATACTTAGCGGGTAGATTATCATCACTGGTATTTTCCGGTCCACCACTGAACCCATGGTCAGCTTCCGAATCGTTATTTTTGGGACTTCCATCGGGATTCTCCTTCTCGTTACCGATATTATAAATCTCAATGAACTGCTCAGCACTGCTGACGGCGATTTTCTTTTCATTGATGAGTGTCGTTGCCAATATTTCACCGTTTATGGCGAATGTATTTTGCTTTGAGAAATTATACGCCTGCAAAACGCGAACCATTTTGAGACGATCGGCGAACTACAAGAGATTAGAGAGAAACTTTCATTAGACCAAGAGAAGAAAACTTCGTTAATTCGTTGTAAAAATTATAATAATCCAAGAATTAATTGCTGTCCAACGCCCGTTTACTCATCGACTGCGTTCACGTCATGCTTGTTTGTCTCTCTGACTTAGAAGAGCCGACCGACCGACTTTTCCGTGCGCAGCCAAATCCAAAATGAAATGGCACAATGTTGAACGGAGAAGCGGCGAGGTCGGTCGGTCGGTCGAGGGAGTGTGGGCTGGCTCAAGAGACATTTGTTCACGGAGTCAATTTGAGACTACAGTACAACATTCTGAAGTCTGGATGGAATGGGATTTGTCACTCACTGGGTGTGTGTGAGTCATCCCACCAAAGGAGCTAGCTCTAATCGTACAGACGGATAATCATAAGCCATGATGGACTCACGATTCATGGTTAATCACCCTGCAACACGAACACGAACGCTTTTGTGTAAAATTTTGTTAATTTGGAAAAGTGGTCACTGTGTGTGATCTGTAATAGAATACGCAGAGGCATGGCGTGTAATTGGGTCAGCGGTATGCGGTATGCACACACGTCCCAGTCGTCGGGTGGGCTCCCCTTTGATTTAATTAAATTTTGGGGAAATGGGGGGAACATTAGGCAACGACTGTTCCCCAAAAATGGCCTTCGATACGTGCCCGTTGTGTTTCTTTGTGCCAAGGGGTAATAATTCAAACAAACAGCTCCCCCCTCTATCGCGACCACGATTGCGGCCATCAAGGTGTGAACATCTATTTTTACTTTGTTATCATCGCGGTCCCTGACCGCTAAACGCCGGCAGGGGCAGGGGTCGGGCTGACCTGTGGTGGTAGGTCGTCAGAAAATCAATTTTTTCGCCCCGGAAATCTGTGTCAATGGACTTGATACAGGTTCATCAGCGGCCAGTGGGCGTGGACCAGGACGAGTTGCACTCGGTTGGCAAATTGTGAAAAATCAATAACTTGCGATTCTTACATAAGTTTGGGAACTTTCTTTCAATGGCAAGCAAACGAAATATTCATGAATGGGCGAGGTTTATAGAAGGAACAACATTACAAGATAATGAATGGATTTTCATACCGAACTTAGAAAATCTCTGGGCCTCAATTAATTTCCACAACGTACTTTATTATATTTTCTTCACTTAAGTTTTCATTTTCCCTTGGATTTCATTGTTCTATCACTGGTCGATACACCACATATTATTTTAACAGTCTTTTTGTTTTAATTTAAATAATTTCAATAACTATTTATTTATTTATTGTTTTCACTGCGCATTTTGCATGCACCCAGCGGCAGGGTTGCCGAAGTAACTTCAATCGAAGTGTTTCACTCCACTTTTGATCAAATCACTACGGCACTCCACTTTTATCAAAAATTCTGGCGCAGCAACCCTGCCCAGTCGTCTCTTTGTTTTTTTTTCTCTCTCCCTTCCACTCATGTTTGTTTTGATACCAATATTCTCATTTGTTTACAAATTATATATTTTCACAAACATCCGCAATTCTTGGCACTGAACACACCCCATGAAAATGAGCGCCAAAAATATGTTATATCAAAATTTGACAAATCAAAATTAGTTTATTTTTGCGCGGTATTTTTGAAAGTGATTATTTTATATATTGTACTTATTCAACTTGCTATTGCAAAAATGCAAAATGACGTCGAGTGCACAGAGTACGAGAAATTTTATTCCAATACAGAACAAGTACGATCGTGTTGTGTTGCTGGTAGACATGGATTGTTTCTACTGCCAGGTTGAGGAGAAGCTAGATCCAAGTTTGGTTGGACAACCGCTGGCGGTGGTTCAATACAATGCTTGGCGCGGAGGAGGGTAACAAATTAATTTATTTATAATGATATCCTGAAAACTTAATATTTGATACTTTCAGTATAATCGCCGTAAACTACGCCGCTCGCGCCAAAGGCGTATCACGTCATATGCGAGGCGACGAGGCGCGGGAACAATGTCCCGATATAAAATTGGTCAAGGTGCCGAATGTGCGGGAGAAGGCCGACTTGACCAAGTATCGCGAGGCTGGCAAAGAGGTTGCCAACGTTCTGCAGCGTTTCACACCACTCTTAGAACGTGCCAGTGTGGACGAGGCATACTTGGACATAACTGAAGTGGTGAATAAACGCTTGGAAGAGATGAATAGTGGTTCCTTCGTAATTCAGCCAACTGAACTGCACAATACTTATGCTGTGGGCTATGAAAATATTGGTGAATATATAGGTGAAATCACGGCCAGATTCTCCGATCCCTACTGCAATGATGAAGCGTATCAATGTGCCTACGATTCTAATGATGTTCCTGCTGTTCGCAAGAGCGACATACGATTGCTAATCGGTGCTTCAATTGCGAGTGAAATTCGGGCTGCTGTAAAAGATGTCACTGGCTATGAATGTTCAGCTGGGGTGGCCCACAATAAAATCTTGGCTAAGTTGGCCTGTGGCTTAAATAAGCCCAATAAACAGACCATCCTTCCTCTGTCTCAAATTACGGGGCTTTTTGATGCGCTGCCTGTTGGAAAAATTAAAGGATTGGGTGGGAAATTCGGCGAAGAAGTATGTGAACGACTAAAGATACGATTTCTTGGGCAACTTCAAAGGTTCACAGAGGCGGATTTACAAAGAAAGTTTGATGAGAAAAATGGGTAAGACTTAGACGGATGCATCAGAATATATTCTCATATATATATTTTTTTGCAGATCCTGGCTATACTACATTAGTAGAGGAATTGACTTGGAAGCTGTTGTACCGCGATTCTATTCCAAGAGTATTGGATGTTGCAAAAAGTTCCCAGGAAGAAATAACATAACTGGCTTGAATACTCTAAATCATTGGCTAAATGAACTTGCCAATGAAATTTGTGAACGTCTGGAAAAAGACATTATTGAGAATAATAGACGTGCCAAAAATATGGTAGTCAGTTTCATACAAGAGTTCGATGGTGAGGAAATTTCTAGTTCTCGCACTGGTCCACTCCAAGGCTACGATAAAGAGATTCTTGTAAAAAGCAGTTTAGAGATCATCAAAGCAAACACAAGTACTTTTTTGCGTCCAGGCAGTTCGTCTGTTCTAAATAATCCCATCAAATTCCTTGGCATCAGTGTTGGAAAATTTGAGACAATATCGAATGCACAAAACAAGCTTCAGGAAATGTTTGCTAATCAGGCGGCCAAAACCAAGAAACCCAAAGAAGAACCTGAAGAAGAAGTTGTAAATTCACAAAACGTTATTCCTGAGAAATTAGTTGGAGAAAAGAAAAACATGTTACGAAGCTTTTTAGTTTCAAAGAAAGCAGAACAAGGCACAGGTAGTACAAATAGTTCTACAGATAGCATTCCAAACAAAAAGGACTTTGCCGAAACAAATCCTATGAAAAGTTTCTTTTTAAATGCTCTAAAGAAATCTAGTTCTGAAAGTCAGATAAACAGGTGCGAAACTATTGTCGAAACAGATTCTACAAACCAGCAAGGAGAAAGTGATGAACAAGTTACAAGTTCACAGAGTCTTGTTCCTGAGAAAGTAGTAGTTGAAAAGAAAAATTCGTTGCGTACCTTTTTAGCATCGAACAAACAAGAACAAGGTACAGATAGTGAAAATATTTCTACCGAAAAATCAAATCCTAAGAAAAGTTTCTTTTTAAATGCACTAAGGAAATCTAATTCTGTTGATCAGATAAACAGGTGTGAAAATAATGTAAAAACTGATTCTATAAACCAGAGAATTGAAGAGTCAAAAAGTTTTTTTGTAAAAGCTCTGAAGAAACAATCCCCTGTTGAACCAAATCTGTTACAGGACAACAACTCAATTGATTCTGAAAATGATATCAAAGAACTGGAAGCAGAAATTAATTTAATTGAAAGTGAATTCGCCGTGCCTTCGTCTTCCACTTCAGATGATAATGAAACGATAGTGGAAAATAATGATAATGATCAAACAACTAATGAAACTATTGGAGGGAAAAAGAGAAAATACAGTGATATCGATAATTCAACGTCAACCCATTCCGAAACGAACGCTAGTATTGATTATCAATCTAGTTACGCTGAATACGCAATCCCAGAGTTGCGATCCGACCTTTTGCAGTTCAGCATTTGCAATATCTGCAATGCGAAGATTCCTTCGGATGAGCGCCTAATGCAGATGCATCAAGATCATCATTTTGCACAGCAACTAAGTCAACAGCAACGCATAGAGTTTAGAAAAGAGATTTCAATAAAAATCGCCAAATCTGCCAAGACTCCACCATCTGTTGGCAAGAAACCCAAAAAACCTTCATTGAACAATACCACATTGGATTCTAAGACAGACATAACGAAGTTTTTGAAACCATCTCAGTCTAACTCGTGCGAAAATGTATCCTTAACGGCATCTACAAGCTTGCAAGCTGCGGCTCAGATGCCAACTGACATGGTTACTTGCCCAGAATGTAAGATCTCTGTAAAATGTTCTGAAATCGACGAACATAAAGATTTTCACATTGCAAAGAATCTACAGAGGAAACTCAATCAATTGGAAGTTCGAACAGTTCCTGTTGTTCAAAAGGTAAATGGTTCCAAACTTCGAAAAAATTTAAATACCTCACTCTTTAATAATACGACTAAATCTGTTGTTACCAAGCCCATCACACAATTCTTTTCACAGCCAAATTTATAAACAGTGATATGAAAATATTTCCAAATAAATTACTACCTCATAGTTGTAAAAAGAAACCATCTCAACTTTTTTGAATTGCTAGTGGCAATCAATTGCTTTATTTTTTTTTTGAATTTTCTTAAATGTACTTATAAGCTACGTTACACTTGATGATAATATACTATATCACCATCTCATCACAGTGTTCTCGTCGTATTTCCTCTCGTTCCACGTCAATATCGTAACTTTCTAGGGAATTACTCCTTAGTGCTTGAAGTACTTGGTGTAGTAGTCTCCGAAGAAGGTGTAGTCGAACTTGCCGTAGTGCTCGTACTTGTCGAAGTAGGTCTCGAAGGTGTCGACGTGGTAGATCTTGACGTCCTTGAAGAACATGTTGGGAACGAAGAAGTCGTATTCGTCGATGACACGGTCGAATGGATAGCCGAAGGGCAAGTTGTCGATGTGGCGCATGCCGGAGCCAATGCCGCAAGAGTAGGTGTAGTCGTAGGTCGAGAACTGCTCGTGGTCAGCGACGTAGGGGGTCACCATGAAGAAGAACTGCATGGGCATGCCGTTGACCCAGCCGCGGGGCAGGATCAGGCGGTCTGGGAATCCGCAGTGGGGCTCGCTGATGTCCAGGGGGAAGTCGTACTTGCCGTCGTAGGCCATCATCGTGTAGTAGTACAGTTCGGTGTAGGTGGTGCGGTCCTTGACGGTCCAGTAGAACTCATCGGAGCCGCGCTTGAAGGTGTTCTTGCCGGGCACCACGTTGTACACGAACTCGTCGATCTCCATGAAGTTCTCGCGGTTGTCGGCCAGGGAAATGACGCGTCCGAACTCGTCGAACTTGGGTCCGAGGAAGGTGCGGACGACGACCTTGTGGGCCTTGTCGGACTCGATGGTGAAGTCGAAGTGGAATGGCTTGTGGTTGAGGCGCATCTGGCGGGCCAACAGGGTCTTGTCCCACACGAATTTGCCGTCGTGGAAGACCATCTTGTCGTTCAACAAGTTGGTGACGTCGAAGTCCACGAAGTCGAAGTAGGTCTCCAGTTTGTCGACATGGACGTCGGTGAAGTGGACTCCTGGGAAGAGGAGTTCCTCGTGGGTGTAGGGGGCGAAGTGGTACTTGAAGCGGTAGAACACGTCGGCGATCTTCTTGTAGAACATGTAGAACATCGGGTCGCGCATCATGGTCTCGAAGTTGAGGAACACGTTGGGGTAGACATCGAAGTCGTTGTAGTCGACGTCGGCGAAGTACATGTGCGAGAGCATGTACCAGTAGGTGAAGAAGTACTTGTCGAAGGCGTCGATGTTGCCTTGCATCAGGTTGCCGATGTACTCGATGGACTCGGGCTTGCGCAGGTCGATCGTGGTTCCGTCGGCCATCTTGTAGTAGCCCATGTCGACGATGTCGTAGATGCGGTTGATGGTGCTGAAGATGTTGTTCAGCATGTCGAAGTTGCCGTAGGTCTGGACTTCCCAGTAGTTCTTGCGGTAGCTGAAGCCGACGCCGTTGTAGGAGATCAACTGGGGATCGTAGCCGTATTCGATTTCGTGGTACCAGGAGAACTCGGGGATGTCGCCGAAGCCATGGGACAGGCGCTCCATGTAGTAACGAGACAAGAGCTGCTGGATGGTGAAGAAGAAGTATTCACCACGACGATCCTTGTTCAGGCCGAAGGTCTTGCCGTCCAAGAAGAAGGCGTAGTCCATGTTGAAGTAGTAGAAGTAGGCGTTCCAGCCCAAGTCCTCGGTGAAGTAGGACATGGTGGTCTCCTCGTTGAAGAAGTTGATATCGCGGGTGTAGTCCACTGGCATGTAGAACATCTTGACGTCCTTCATCATGGAGAGCCACTTGGAGTCCTGGTTGAACTCGTAGATGTTCTCGCGGAGCATGAACTTGTCCTCGGAGTACCAGTGTTCGCCGAGACCCATCAGTTTCCACCACTGCCACATCTTCCAGTCCTTCATGTAGAAGTAGTTATCGCTGAAGTACTTGTTGTCCTTGTAGTAGACATCGTAGAACTCCTTCTCGTACATCACGTACTTGCTCCACACGTCGAAGTCGAATTTCTCGGCCTCGTACACGAACTTGCTGTTGAAGAAGTACTGTGGGAAGATCTCGTAGATCGAGGGGAGGATCAAGCCCTGGAAGTCGTCGCGGTGGATGACGGCCAAGGTGAGGGCGTAGACGAACATGCCCTCGTTGACGTGCATACGAGCCCAGCAGACGTTGTGCATGAAGGTCTCAAAGTCCTTGGCGTAGTAGAAGAAGTTGAAGAGGCCGAACGCCTGCTTGTGGTGGGTCTTGACGAGGGCGCCGAAGAACTCACCCTTGGGCAGGAGGGCTCCCATCTTGTAGGACTCGTAGAACTTCTCCATGTAGAAGTCGAAGTGCTGAGGACAGAAATGTTGGGATTAATTTCCTGGACATATTCCTTTTCTTGGAGTCTTCGTGACTTACGGTGTAGTGGGTCTTGTCAACGATGAATTTGTCTCCGTACTTGATCCATTCCTCGAACATCAGGGGGTCCTCGACGCGGTAGACGATCTCGAACAGGAACTTCTGCTTCTCGAGGAAGTGCTTGTCCGCGATTTTCACCTCATTGGTGGTGTGGAAGCTGGCCGCAGCCACCAGGCCCACGCAAGCCAGAAGAACAAGTGCTAATTTCATTTCGACAACTGCTCCGGATCAGATGCTCTGTTCCAATACCTAAAGACTGTTAATTTTTCCGAAGAGAATACGTCTTTTTATACCATTTTGTTATCGCACCTAAGATGCTATTTTTAAAAATTAGGCAAGTCTGAAGATTGGAAATGACCTCTGATGCACATTTAGTATATATTACCGAAGAAGTCTCACCTTAGACAACACAAACCTATTGCAACCTATTGATTCTGTGTGCAGTGGTCTGATTCTGCACATTTATTATGGTCCGGTGTCTAGACCCCGTGTACTGATAATGCATATTTATTTTCGAACATTTCGTTGCATAACAAGGAACTCTGAATATATCAATATATTCTTCCCAAACGGATATCGGATTTTACATAAATATTATTAATCTAATCTAACTATTTTTGGAATCTAGTTTATATTACACAAGTTTTATTTTATAGTTTATATAGAAAAACTATAATAAAACTATAGTTTACATAGAAAATACTATTTTCCCCAGAATGACCAATAATAATAATGATATGATATTGATAAATAATAGTTTAGCTGAATTCTTAAGGACATCGGAGTAGTTGAATATTGAGAGCAACACTCGCAATAGGAGCAAAGGTACAGCATTCATATATTTTTATTTTATATTTTTAAGATTTCCGTAAAAATTTGCATGAATTATAAAATTTTCGAAAATTTAGAGGTCGTCACGAATTAAGGTCCTTTTGGCGAAATAACGCGTATTTACGGAGATATGAACGATTTAAGATTTCTATGAAAAAATGCATGAATTATGAAATTTTCGAAAATTTAGAGTTCGTCACGAATTAAGGGCCTTTTTGCGAAATAACGCGTATTTACGGAGATATGAACGGTTTAAGATTTCTATGAAAAAATGCATGAATTATGAAATTTTAAAAAATTTTGAGGTCGTCACGAATTAAGGTCCTTTTGGCGAAATAACGCGTATTTACGGAGATATGAACGATTTAAGATTTCTATGAAAAAATGCATGAAATTTTCGAAAATTTAGAGGTCGTCACGAATTAAGGTCCTTTTTGCAAAATAACGCGTATTTACGGAGATATGAACGATTTAAGATTTCTATGAAAAAATGCATGAATTATGAAATTTTCGAAAATTTAGAGGTCGTCACGAATTATCGTCCTTTTTGCGAAATAACGCGTATTTATGGAGATATGAACGGTTTAAGATTTCTATGAAAAAATGCATGAATTATGAAATTTTCGAAAATTTTGAGGTCGTCACGAATTAAGGTCCTTTTTGCGAAATAACGCGTATTTACGGAGATATGAACGATTTAAGATTTCTATGAAAAAATGCATGAATTATGAAATTTTCGAAAATTTCATGCAATTTTTCATAGAAATCTTAAATCGTTCATATCTCCGTAAATACGCGTTATTTCGCAAAAAGGACCTTAATTCGTGACGACCTCAAAATTTTCGAAAATTTCATAATTCATGCATTTTTTCATAGAAATCTTAAATCGTTCATATCTCCGTAAATACGCGTTATTTCGCAAAAAGGACCTTAATGACGTGACCTCTAAATTTTCGAAAATTTCATGCAATTTTTCATAGAAATCTTAAATCGTTCATATCTCCGTAAATACGCGTTATTTCGCAAAAAGGACCTTAATTCGTGACGACCTCAAAATTTTCGAAAATTTCATAATTCATGCATTTTTTCATAGAAATCTTAAATCGTTCATATCTCCGTAAATACGCGTTATTTCGCCAAAAGGACCTTAATTCGTGACGACCTCAAAATTTTCGAAAATTTCATGCATTTTTTCATAGAAATCTTAAATCGTTCATATCTCCGTAAATACGCGTTATTTCGCAAAAAGGACCTTAATTCGTGACGACCTCTAAATTTTCGAAAATTTCATGCATTTTTTCATAGAAATCTTAAATCGTTCATATCTCCGTAAATACGCGTTATTTCGCAAAAAGGACCTTAATTCGTGACGACCTCTAAATTTTCGAAAATTTCATAATTCATGCATTTTTTCATAGAAATCTTAAATCGTTCATATCTCCGTAAATACGCGTTATTTCGCAAAAAGGACCTTAATTCGTGACGACCTCTAAATTTTCGAAAATTTCATGCAATTTTTCATAGAAATCTTAAATCGTTCATATCTCCGTAAATACGCGTTATTTCGCAAAAAGGACCTTAATTCGTGACGACCTCTAAATTTTCGAAAATTTCATAATTCATGCATTTTTTCATAGAAATCTTAAATCGTTCATATCTCCGTAAATACGCGTTATTTCGCAAAAAGGACCTTAATTCGTGACGACCTCTAAATTTTCGAAAATTTCATGCAATTTTTCATAGAAATCTTAAATCGTTCATATCTCCGTAAATACGCGTTATTTTGCAAAAAGGACCTTAATTCGTGACGACCTCAAAATTTTCGAAAATTTCATAATTCATGCATTTTTTCATAGAAATCTTAAATCGTTCATATCTCCGTAAATACGAGTTATTTTGCAAAAAGGACCTTAATTCGTGACGACCTCTAAATTTTCGAAAATTTCATAATTCATGCATTTTTCATAGAAATCTTAAATCGTTCATATCTCCGTAAATACGCGTTATTTCGCAAAAAGGACCTTAATTCGTGACGACCTCAAAATTTTCGAAAATTTCATGCATTTTTTCATAGAAATCTTAAATCGTTCATATCTCCGTAAATACGCGTTATTTCGCAAAAAGGACCTTAATTCGTGACGACCTCTAAATTTTCGAAAATTTCATGCAATTTTTCATAGAAATCTTAAATCGTTCATATCTCCGTAAATACGCGTTATTTCGCAAAAAGGACCTTAATTCGTGACGACCTCAAAATTTTCGAAAATTTCATAATTCATGCATTTTTTCATAGAAATCTTAAATCGTTCATATCTCCGTAAATACGCGTTATTTTGCAAAAAGGACCTTAATTCGTGACGACCTCAAAATTTTCGAATATTTCATAATTCATGCATTTTTCATAGAAATCTTAAATCGTTCATATCTCCGTAAATACGCGTTATTTCGCCAAAAGGACCTTAATTCGTGACGACCTCTAAATTTTCGAAAATTTCATAATTCATGCATTTTTACATAGAAATCTTAAATCGTTCATATCTCCGTAAATACGCGTTATTTGCAAAAAGGACCTTAATTCGTGACGACCTCAAATTTTCGAAAATTTCATAATTCATTCATTTTTCATAAAATCTTAAATCGTTCATATCTCCGTAAATACGCGTTATTTCGCCAAAAGGACCTTAATTCGTGACGACCTCAAAATTTTCGAAAATTTCATAATTCATGCATTTTTTCATAGAAATCTTAAATCGTTCATATCTCCGTAAATACGCGTTATTTTGCAAAAAGGACCTTAATTCGTGACGACCTCTAAATTTTCGAAAATTTCATAATTCATTCATTTTTCATAGAAATCTTAAATCGTTCATATCTCCGTAAATACGCGTTATTTCGCCAAAAGGACCTTAATTCGTGACGACCTCTAAATTTTCGAAAATTTCATAATTCATGCATTTTTACATAGAAATCTTAAATCGTTCATATCTCCGTAAATACGCGTTATTTCGCAAAAAGGACCTTAATTCGTGACGACCTCTAAATTTTCGAAAATTTATAATTCATGCATTTTTTCATAGAAATCTTAAATCGTTCATATCTCCGTAAATACGCGTTATTTCGCAAAAAGGACCTTAATTCGTGATGACCTCTAAATTTTCGAAAATTTTATAATTCATGCATTTTTTCATAGAAATCTTAAATCGTTCATATCTCCGTAATACGCGTTATTTCGCAAAAAGGACCTTAATTCGTGACGACCTCTAAATTTTCGAAAATTTCATGCATTTTTTCATAGAAATCTTAAATCGTTCATATCTCCGTAAATACGCGTTATTTCGCAAAAAGGACCTTAATTCGTGACGACCTCTAAATTTTCGAAAATTTCATAATTCATTCATTTTTTCATAGAAATCTTAAATCGTTCATATCTCCGTAAATACGCGTTATTTCGCAAAAAGGACCTTAATTCGTGATGACCTCTAAATTTTCGAGAATTTCATGCATTTTTTCATAGAAATCTTAAATCG